>JASANC010002583.1:0-70372 GCA_030248135.1 Theristus sp. LFF4_11 | reverse complement strand
TCGAGATCGAGAATAGTGAAAATGCAACAATGAAAGCAAGAGTTGAATGAAACGTGGTGAGGCCGAAGGGGCATCATCTTTTCTTACAACCCAAGCAAACCAAAAGCACCGAACTGACTTGCAGAAATGTCCACCAGCAACTGCGCATGATGGCGTTGCTTCTGACGTTGTAACGACACGATTTGATTGTCGATCACTTGCTGGTCCTGAAGCGGCTTATTCAATGTGGAAAATCATTAAACACTGTTGATTGCCCATGTAACGTTTTTGTCGAAAAGAGCGACGATGTCTGACCGATCTCAATTGCTGCAGCAGATCATTTTTGCTTCGTTCGCCCCGTTCAAACAGTTCGGCGTAGTGGGAGCTCGAGTTCTTCTGCGTCTGTTCGTACGTGACCAACGAACGCCGCCGACGGTCCTGTAATCAGTTTTGTTGCACGATTTGCCTTTTTCAGAGTGAAAAACACCGGTTAATGGCACTAGGAAACTTTGGTTTTTGGTGCTTGCGAAAACTTTGCTGGGAGATCATTGACTAAAGGCGCGTTTAGCAATTAGTTTTTTGTGCGTATGCGCGGACACGACACCTAAAAACTGGCCACGCGATTTAAAAATCGTGTCGTGTGTGCTATCTTAGTGCATTACGGACACGATTAGTTTGCGCACGGGATTTAGAACGACGTTTGTGCGTACGGGACGAAAACTAAATGTGTTTCCGCCTTAAGCATGTACGCTTTGAGAATCGTTCCCAGTTCTTGAAGTGCTTTTAGTCCTTACGGAACGGAACCATCTGATTTTTAAAGAGAGGTGTAGTTCCCTATCTTATGATAAGCTTAAGAAAACCAATGCTACAACTACCAAATAACTGCTGGAAGCAGCTTCGTGGCTCACCTGTTCTTCGAGTTTCATTCGGATGACCGAGTCCAACGGACTGGAGGACGAGACGGGATCGTCAGCCACGAGTTCGCAATGCTCACGATCGAGGAATGACGATTTCTTGTGCGCCACCATGGCCGGCTCCGACTCGTAGTCAATGTTCATCAAGTCGCAGAAATAGCGCAGCATCGCCTCCGTGCCGTTCATGGTCACCTCTGCGTGATGGGAAACGCGCATAGAACCAGCAAGAGTGAGATGACAGGAACAAATTGACAGACACACCACACACACGCGCAGCTGCAATGTCACCATACAAAAAAAAACGAAATTCTAATCTGTGCTAGTGGATTCGTATCGATGCACGTTTGATTGACCGTCAGCCAATGCACAACACGCACACCAACACCAACCAGCTGGCGGCTCCCGGAGCACATCGACGTCAACGTTGACGTGTGCGAGCGTGCGCCTGAGGAACGCGAGCGCCCACGGGAGCACGTGCAGCCGTGCGTTGTCGGACACGTCCAGGCGCTCCAACGCCATACACTGGCCAAGTTCATCGGGCAACTTCCGTACATGATTATCGCTGACGTCCAAGACGCGCAGCTCGCCGAGACAGCCGATCTCTTTCGGCAGCTCGGTCAGTCGATTGCCGGCAAGATTCCCCACCTGCGGGTGCCGGAAGAATGAACTGTAATGAACCAACTCAAAGTCACTGCCCCACTGCGTGTGTGAATAACACAATACACACCAATTTGCCAGCTAAACAACGGACAAAGGAGTATTTGAACGCTACTGTGGGTGGCACGTTTTTTTGACGCAATTTAGTGCACTATCATCACTTTGGCATGCTCGCTCACCTGCAGGATGACTGAAGCGTGCGATTTGGTTGCACCGTTAATTGATTGTTGTGAGCATCAATGGCGATGGCGTGACACAGTTTGTCAAACGACTCCAAACTGCCGTCTTCGTCTTTGAAGCTGTTTAGCCGATTCGAATGCACGTTGATCACCTGCGGAAAACATAAAACAATGGTAAATAATACCATTCAACCGGTTTAGTGCGCCAGAGCCAGTTAGTTGTCCCTCGAGCAATTCATTACGTAAACTGCTTTTTCACTACGTCATCAAACGAGTAACATGCATTTGAATACCTTCATTGTATGGGTACCCAACAGTAAAGGGTCCGCACACGAAAATCAAAATTTTAATGCAAGAACCAGGAAACAAAGGACACGCTGGACCAGGACAAACCGCTCCAAACGGTACAAAAATACCAAATAGCAAATACCACATTCTCTCAACGTTTTCTTAATTTTAGCTCGACAAAGTTGCACTATTCGCTAATACAAACCTGCTTGAGAAGGATTTTGAACAATGAATGAGTGATCGGCTGGAAGTTCTGTCAGCTCACATTCAGAAAGATCGAAATCGCCGTATGCGGCGCGTTTACCTGCAAATTTGAATGACACCAAAATAAGGGCAAAGAAAACACATGCTTGCGTGTTTCTTCAGTTTCAAACAGCTTGGCTCACCAGAAATATTTTTCGGTTGCAGTTTTCATTTGTTCACGACTTTTACACTGAACTTGAAAAAGCGCATTTCATCGACCATATGTTTTCTATTTGTTGTATTTCTCCAGTCGGGTACTGAACAACAACTACTGAGCGGATGGGAATCCGTCTTTTGGCCTCAAATTCTCGTCCGTCAGTCACACGCAGCAACGTTGTCGTCAGGTAAGCACGTCGAGTGAGTTTGATCACTTTTTCGCAAACGGAGTTTTCAATAGTTTCTGTGTTAAAGATCGAAAAATGTTTGCGGATTAATTGAAGATTCATTAAAACCGGCAAAAAACTTTCGTGAAAATCAATCTCCAACTCCAATAATCCAACATAAACGGACTAGAGGGTTCGAATTTCTCGAAGAACGTGAAAATAACGGTTGGTGTTGGGTGGGAGTTGGTTACATTACAGGGAAGGAAGGATTGAAGGAAGGAAAGAAATATTTTGGGTGGCGTATCCCGCAACGCTTCATTATGATAATCACCTCCACGGCATCGGCAGTCTAGGCCTCTAGGGTAGGGTTGTTAAACAAAAATCAATTTTTTTTAAAGTGATTAAAAAAACAAAAATGCCGATTAAAAAAAATTCGAAAAATTTTCCTCTAATATGCTCTGAAAACCTCAAATTTGGCAAAATTTTTCGAAAGTTCAACAAAAATTTTCTTTGATATTACCTCGTAAAACCGTCAACTTGATCGATTTTTGGACCGTTTTTACCGACTGATTTTAGGCTTCGACAACATCTGCGATGAAGTTTTTGAGCGTCCCAAAGCTTGCCTGAATGGTGACGATTCGCCTCGCCGTCCGACTGTGCTCGCTGTCGCTGCTCCGTTTGCAAGCGCTACGTTGTCTGGTTGCTGCTTCGTGTCGTGTCGTCGCGACACCATCAGAAGAATTGATCGAATTTCAAGGCGGTATATGTTTGTCTTCACTTTAGCATTAGCTTAGCTGGGGACAATTAGTGACGTTTCGGAGGTCAAAACACAAGAAGAGGCATGGTGACGGTTTGGAAAAGGGGTAATTGAGAATTGAGGTCACCAAAACAAAATCTGCAAAGTTCCGCCATACGGGAGTCATTCGGGGGGAGGCGCTTGCATATCATATGTGGTTCTTCGAACTCCCTGATTGATTTGGCACAACTTTGATTTTTGAAATTAAAAAAAATTTTAAAAAATGACGATTTTTGTTTTTTTAACAACCCTTGTTGTTAAAAAAACAAAAATGTTGTTAAAAAAACAAAAATCGTCATTTTTGTTTGTTTAAAAATTTTTATTTAAATTTCAAAAATTAAAGTTGTGCAAAATCAACCAGGGAGTTCGAAACTTCGAAGAAACACATTTGATGTGCAATCGCCTCCCGAATGACTCCCGTATGGCGGAACTTTCCAGATTTTGTTTGGGTGACCTCATTTACCCCTTTTCCACACCGTTACCATACCTCTTCTTGTGTCGCGACGGCAGGACACGAAACAGCAACCAGACAACGTAACGCTTGCAAACGGAGCAGCCCGCCCGGAGTCCGGACGCTCAAATTTAGATTGCGAGGCGAATCGTCACCTTATCTGCATCGGAAATGGTAAGCCAACCTTTGGGACGCTCAAAAACTTCATCGCAGATGTTGTTGAAGTCTGAAATCAGTCGGTAAAACGGTCCAAAATCGACTGCTAAAGGTTTTACGAGGTAATATCAAAGAAAATTTTTGTTGAACTTTCAAAAAATTGTGCCAAAATCAAGGTTTTCATTTCAGAGCACAAAGTTTGTCGAATTTTTTTTTAAATCGGCATTTTTGTTTTTTTAAATCACTTTTTAAAAAAAAATTTTGATTTTTATTTAACAACCCCGTAACGCATCATTATTAAAACAAGTGCCTGTCAAGTGGCGGTGGCCCCTGCCCTTTAACACAGGAAAGAAAAAAATGCAAAAACTAAATTGATCATTTTCACCTTATCAAAAAGGCTTGGCTTAGGATTGGCCTACATAGGGAAAGAAATATTTTGTACTAAACAGCACAAAGAGAACCAGAGCGTTAATTATCAGCAGTCACGCTTTAGAAATAGAAATGGATGTTTTAGAAAGGTGTGCCAGCTAATTCATTTGCCCTAGTTTTCTTTTTGTTTTGTTTTTCAGTCAAAGCAAAGATAACGCAATTCCAACTTGTTGCAACTTCTTTGATTAAGAAGCACAGTGAAGAAGCTGAAAACAAAGCGGCGTCATTCATGGTGTTTCGGTCGTTGTTCGCGATCCCAATGGCGAAAAAGGCCGGCCTCCGATTGGTTGACCAAAAAAAAACAAGTGAAATGGTGATTAGTTGCACGTTTCACCAGACCACGACGACCTTAAACAAAAAATAATAATGATGGGCGGTTTGTTGATCGCACCGGATTGGTAGCCCAGAAAGCAAATAAGAAAACAAGAATCTAGCACTCTGATTCTGAACTGGACAAACGAAACGGCACAGGAGACAAAATAAAACTCAAAATTGATTTTCACCGATTTTCTTAAATGAAAGCCCGAAAGTCAAACTGAACAGAACACATCACCAATTTTTTTTGCTTGCACTATGGAAGAGGGAACAGACGGAAAGAACTCACAACACCCTTTGGAACAATAAAGGCGCGTTTAGCAATTAGTTTTTTGTGCGTACGCACGGACACGACACGTAAAAAATGGCCACGCGATTTAGAAATCGTGTCGTGTGTGCTATCTTAATGCATTGATTACGGACACGAATCACGATTAGTTTGCGTACGGGATTTAGAACGACGTTTGTGCGTACGGACGAAAAACTAAATGGTGTTTCCGCCTTAATAAAAACTGTAGAATTGAAGGAGAAACTGATAATGTAACGATGAATGAAATCAGTTCATCTTTTTGATTTGTTTTCTGTTTTATTTTCCTCATCGACCAGCTTACCAGCTTTACAAATGGTTTCCCTACATTTCCCCATAAATGGGTAGATGATGTGCGTGTGCAGCCGCAGCACCCGTGCCAGTGGAATGGATTTTTGATGAAGATGCATGTGCATTTCTTTCATAACTAGCCAATTGACCCGTGCCTACGGCACGGTCAGCTGGAAACACAATTATTATTTTTGAGTGGATTTTGCCCGATTTTGGCTTTTTGAACCGTGCTAAAAAGTGCATTGCATTTTGATTTTGAGCTGCTTTAGTCATTCCCGTTCAAACTATCAAAAACAATATTCTGATCGCGAACACTATCTTTACTGCATTCTGTTTTAAAATTAAAAACAATCTTTTTTAATCACTAATGGTCAATTGCTGTTCCCGCTAAAAACAATTTTAAAGCTAATTGAATTGAACCGACAAAAAGCAACGCTTTTTTTATTGGTTTTTTGAATTTTTTTTGTAATTGCACTTTTGAACTTTTTTTTTTGAAATTGACACGTTTCTAATTAAACCCGCGTGTTGAAAACAAATTTGAAGTGCGAAGTTTATAACTTTGCTGTAATGTTTTTACCCGTTCACCCTGCTCTAAGCTAATCCTTATCAGGCACTTCATTACCCACCCCCCCCCCCGAGGATTTGATTACGCATTTTATTTTTCAGTTGACTTGTTTATAACAAACTTTTCTCCGATATTTAAAAATTTCTCAAGCAAAAACTTTTCCACCAAAAGATACTGAAAAAAAAAGTGTGGACATGAAAGTGCAATATGCACTTGCAATGTCGATGTCGTTTTGCAACCCGTTTTGAAAAACAATAATTGCAACCATTCTTCACAGTTGGTTTTCTCTCATTTTACGCTTTCGGTCATCAACTTGTGAACAGCAACAATTGCCATCAATTGTCAATCGCATGTTAAGGCGCTGTCGCGAATGACCAAAGAGTATCATGATGACTTCGTAGTGAACAGTGACGTTTTTTAGGAAAACAATCTCAATGGCATTGATAAATAGGTTAAGAAATTGAGATGTATTTTTAAAGAGCAAAAATGAGCGGCAATTAAAAAGCAAAATCACCCGCCCACTATTATCTTAGTATTTGTGCTCCACCTCTTATCATTCTTGAATTTAAAGAAAACAGTACTTTACAAATACCAATCTCAAATTTACCTTTCCACCTCATTCATTTTTCTTTTATTACTCTCACAACCATAAAAAAAAACCCACCAACCTCCAAAAACAACCCAAACCAAAACACCCCCCCCTACACTTTTAACAAAAAAAATAATTTTCACACCACAACCCACAACAACACAAAACTTCACCCCAGCCCCAAAAAATACTACAACACAAATACATTTCCTTCCAAAAACTCCCCAACAAAACTCTTAACGAAAAACTATTCACTTTTCCACCTCCTCCCCTACCAAAAGGCTTGACTTAGGTTGGGGTGAACTGGTTAAATATAAATCATTTTCATTTAGAAAAAAGGCTTGGCTTATGTTAGGGTAAACGGGTAAAAGAAGCATTAGCTTTTTAAAACGGGTTGTTTTTAATTGAAAAAAACGTTAATTTTTATATTTTTTTATTCAATCTTACTTCACATACAAAAAGGCTTGACTTAGGTTAGGGTGAACGGGTGAAAATAGCAAAATCATAAACTTCGCATTTTTACTTTGCAAAAAAGGCTTGGCTTAGGTAAACGGGTAAAAGAAGCATTAGCTTTTTAAAACGGGTAAATGAAAAAAACGTTAGTTTTTATATTTTTTATTCAATTTTACTTCACTTACAAAAAGGCTTGCCTTCGGTTAGGGTAAACGGGTAAAAATAGCAAAATCATAAACTTCGCATTTTTATTTATTTTCAAATCATCAAAAATATTGTATTGTAGGCGACTTCACGGCAGCACAAGGTAAATTTTCTTCAGGGTTATTATTCAGTAAACGTTACTGTTTTTTCTTTCTAAGTCAATGCCACTTCACCAAAAAGGCTTGGCATTGATTAAGCCCCATACGCTCGGGTCAATTGGCTAGTAATACTTCATAATACTAAGATAATAGTCGTGTCTGTGTGTGGCACTTTTTTGCTTTTTGAATTGCCGCTCATTTTTGCTATTTAAAAAACTGCATCTCAATTTTTAACCTATTATCAATGCCAATTATTTTCTCAAAAACGTCACTGTTCACTACGAAGTCATCATGATACTCTTTGGTCATTCGCGACAGCGCCTTAACATGCGATTGACAATTGATGGCAATTGTTGCTGGTCACAAGTTGATGACCGAAAGCGTAAAATGAGAGAAAACCAACTGTGAAGAATGGTTGCAATTATTGTTTTCAAAAATCGGGTTGCAAAACGACATAGACATTGCAAGTGCATATTGCACTTTCATTTCAAAACGTTATTTTTCAGTATCTTTTGGTTGAAAAGTTTTTGCTTGAGAACTTTTTCAAAAAAGTTTGATCTAAACAAGTCAACTAAAAAATTTATTGCGAAATCAAATACACGGGGGGGGGGGTTGTTAATGAAGTGCGTGATAAGGATTAGCTTAGAGCAGGGTGAACGGGTAAAAACATTACAGCAAAGTTATAAAATTCGCACTTCAAATTTGTTTTCAACACGCGGGTTTAATTAGAAACGTGTCAATTTCAAAAACAAAAGTTGAAAATTGCAATTACAAATTACATTCAAAAACGATTTTTATAAAGCGTTGCTTTTTGTCGGTTCAATTCAATTAGCTTTAAAATTGTTTTTAGCGGGAACAGCAATTGACCATTAGTGATTAAAAAAGATTGTTTTTAATTTTAAAACAGAATGCAGTAAAGATAGTGTTCGCGATCAGAATATTGTTTTTGATAGTTTGAACGGGAATGACTAAAGCAGCTCAAAATCAAAATGCAATGCACTTTTTAGCACGGTTCAAAAAGCCAAAATCGGGCAAAATCCACTCAAAAATAATAATTGTGTTTCCAGCTAACCGTGCCGTAGGCACGGGTCAATTGGCTAGTTAAATGCACTCACCACCCACCACCCCCCCCGGCCCCCCCCCCCCCCCCCCAAAAAAAGCAACCTTAAAGCCGTTAAAAAAAAAAAAAAAAAAAAACAAACAAAAAAAGAATTTGATTTCATTCCACTTATTTCATTTTTTCCTTAATTCATTTTTTTAGGGCAGACCCGCTTTTTTTTTTCCCCCCCCACCCACCACCTCTCTCAACCCGTCACAACACGTGTTTGTGTCCCTATCAATGCATGAAGATAGCACACACGACACGATTTCTAAATCGCGTGGCCATTTTTTACGTGTCGTGTCCGTGCGTACGCACAAAAAACTAATTGCTAAACGCGCCTTTATTGTTCCAAAGGGTGTTGTGAGTTCTTTCCGTCTGTTCCCTCTTCCATAGTGCAAGCAAAAAAAATTGGTGATGTGTTCTGTTCAGTTTGACTTTCGGGCTTTCATTTAAGAAAATCGGTGAAAATCAATTTTGAGTTTTATTTTGTCTCCTGTGCCGTTTCGTTTGTCCAGTTCAGAATCAGAGTGCTAGATTCTTGTTTTCTTATTTGCTTTCTGGGCTACCAATCCGGTGCGATCAACAAACCGCCCATCATTTATTATTTTTTTGTTTAAGGTCGTCGTGGTCTGGTGAAACGTGCAACTAATCACCATTTCACTTGTTTTTTTTTGGTCAACCAATCAGGCCGGCCTTTTTCGCCATTGGGATCGCGAACAACGACCGAAACACCATGAATGACGCCGCTTTGTTTTCAGCTTCTTCACTGTGCTTCTTAATCAAAGAAGTTGCAACAAGTTGGAATTGCGTTATCTTTGCTTTGACTGAAAAACAAAACAAAAGAAAACTACAAATGAATTAGCTGGCACACCTTTCTAAAACATCCATTTCTATTTCTAAAGCGTGACTGCTGATAATTAACGCTCTGGTTCTCTTTGTGCTGTTTAGTACAAAATATTTCTTTCCCTATGTAGGCCAATCCTAAGCCAAGCCTTTTTGATAAGGTGAAAATGATCAATTTAGTTTTTGCATTTTTTTCTTTCCTGTGTTAAAGGGCAGGGGCCACCGCCACTGCACAGGCACCTGTTTTAATAATGATGCATTACGGGGTTGTTAAATAAAAATCAATTTTTTTTTAAAGTGATTTAAAAAAACAAAAATGCCGATTTAAAAAAAATTCGAAAAACTTTATGCTCTGAAATGAAAACCTTGATTTTGGCACAATTTTTTGAAAGTTCAACAAAAATTTTCTTTGATATTACCTCGTAAAACCTTTAGCAGTCGATTTTGGACCGTTTTACCGACTGATTTCAGACTTCAACAACATCTGCGATGAAGTTTTTGAGCGTCCCAAAGGTTGGCTTACCATTTCCGATGCAGATAAGGTGACTATTCGCCTCGCAATCTAAATTTGATCGTCCGGACTCCGGGCGGGCTGCTCCGTTTGCAAGCGTTACGTTGTCTGGTTGCTGTTTCGTGTCCTGCCGTCGCGACACAAGAAGAGGTATGGTAATTGGTAACGGTGTGGAAAAGGGGTAAATGAGGTCACCCAAACAAAATCTGGAAAGTTCCGCCATACGGGAGTCATTCGGGAGGCGATTGCACATCAAATGTGGTTCTTCGAAGTTTCGAACTCCCTGGTTGATTTAGCACAACTTTAATTTTTGAAATTTAAATAAAAATTTTTAAACAAACAAAAATGACGATTTGTTGTTTTTTTTAATTTTTTTAATTTCAAAAATCAAAGTTGTGCTAAATCAATCAGGGAGTTCGAAGAACCACATATGATATGCAAGCGCCTCCCCCCGAATGACTCCCGTATGGCGGAACTTTGCAGATTTTGTTTTGGTGACCTCAATTACCCCTTTTCCAAACCGTCACCATGCCTCTTCTTGTGTTTTGACCTCCGAAACGTCACTAATTGTCCCCAGCTAAGCTAATGCTAAAGTGAAGACAAACATATACTGCCTTGAAATTCGATCAATTCTTCTGATGGTGTCGCGACGACACGACACGAAGCAGCAACCAGACAACGTAGCGCTTGCAAACGGAGCAGCGACAGCGAGCACAGTCGGACGCTCTGCGAGGCGAATCGTCACCTTATCTGCATCGGAAATGGTAGGCCAAGCTTTGGGACGCTCAAAAACTTCATCGCAGATGTTGTCGAAGCCTAAAATCAGTCGGTAAAACGGTCCAAAATCGACTGCTGACGGTTTTACGAGGTAATATCAAAGAAAATTTTTGTTGAACTTTCGAAAAATTTTGCCAAATTTGAGGTTTTCAGAGCATATCAGAGGAAAATTTTTCGAATTTTTTTTAATCGGCATTTTTGTTTTTTTAATCACTTTAAAAAAATTCATTTTTGTTTAACAACCCTACCCTAAAGGCCTAGACTGCCGATGCCGTGGAGGTGATTATCATCGTAATGCATCATTATTAAAACAGCTGCATCTGCAGTTCCGGTGCTCCTCCTCCAAAACACAGGAAAGAAAAAAATGCAAAAACTAAATTGATCATTTTCACCTTATCAAAAAGTGGATTAGTGGAACCTACAACGATTCATTGCAAGCAACCTCTGATCAGAAATCAAAAAAATCACTTTTAAGTATGTATACAAATCGATTATCATAATGAAGCGTTGCGGGATACGCCACCCAAAATATTTCTTTCCTTCCTTCAATCCTTCCTTCCCTATAATGTAACCAACTCCCACCCAACACCAACCGTTATTTTCACTTTCTTCCGAAATTCGAACCCTCTAGTCCACGTTTATGTTGGATTATTGGAGTTGGAGGGTGATTTTCACGAAAGTTTTTTTGCCGATTTTAATAGAATCTTCAATTAATCCGCAAACATTTTTCGATCTTTAACAGAAACTGTGAAAACTCCGTTTGCGAAAAAGTGATCGACTCACTCGACGAGTGACACTGACGACAACGTTTGCTGCGTGTGACTGACGGACGAGAATTTGAGACAAAAGACAACAGTTCCCATCCGCTCAGTAGTTGTTGTTCAGTACCCGGCCGGAAATACAACAAATACAAACATATGGTCGATGAAATGCCGCTTTTCAAGTTCAGGTGTAAAAAGAGTCGTGAACAAAATGAGAAACTGCAACAGAAAATATTTCTGGTAAGCCAAGCTGAATTTGAAACTGAAAGCACGCAAGCATGTGTTTGCTTTGCCCTTATTTTGGTGTCATTCAAATTTGCAGGCCAAGCACGCGCCGCACCCGGCGTTCGATCTTTCTGAATGTGAGCTGACAGAACTTCCAGCCGAATGCTGTTCATTGTTCAAAATCCTTCTCAAGCAGGTTTGTATTAGCGAATAGTGCAACTTTGTTGAGCTAAAAATTAAGAAAACGTTGAGAGAATGTGGTATTTGCTATTTGGTATTTTTGTACCGTTTGGAGCGGTTTGTCCTGGTCCAGCGTGTCCTTTGTTTCCTGGTTCTTGCGTGGAAATTTTGATTTTCGTGTGCGGACCTTTACTGTACGGTACCCGTACAATGAAGGTATTCAAATGCATGTTACTCGTTTGATGACGTAGTGAAAAAGCAGTTTACGTAATGAATTGCTCGAGGGACAACTAACCAGCTCTGGCGCACCAAACCGGTTGAATGGTATTATTTACCAGTGTTTTATGTTTTCCGCAGGTGATCAACGTGCATTCGAATCGGCTAAGCAGCTTCAAAGACGAAGACGACAGTTTGGAGTCGTTTGACAAACTGTGTCACGCCATCGCCATTGATGCTCACAACAATCAATTAACAGTGCTGCCCAACCAAATCGCACACTTCAGTCATCTGCAGGTGAGCGAGCATGCCAAAGTGATGATAGTGCACTAAATTGCGTCAAAAAAACGTGCCACCCACAGTAACGTTCAAATACTCCTTTGTCCGTTGTTTAGCTGACAGATTGGTGTGTATTGTTTTATTCACACACGCAGTGGGGCAGTGACTTTGAGTTGGTTCATTACAATTCATTCTTCGGCACCCGCAGGAATTGAATCTTGCAAGCAATCGACTGACCGAGCTGCCGAAAGAGATCGGCTGTCTCGGCGAGCTGCGCGTCTTGGACGTCAGCGATAATCGTCTGCGGAAGTTGCCCGATGAACTTGGCCAGTGTGGCGCGTTGGAGCGCCTGGACGTGTCCGACAACGCACGGCTGCACGTGCTCCCGTGGGCGCTCGCGTTCCTCAGGCGCACGCTCGCACACGTCAACGTTGACGTCGATGTGCTCCGGGAGCCGCCAGCTGGTTGGTGTTGGTGTGCGTGTTGTGCATTGGCTGACGGTCAATCAAACAACCATCGATACGAATCCACTAGCACAGATTAGAATTTCGTTTTTTTTGTATGGTGACATTGCAGCTGCGCGTGTGTGTCTGTCAATTTGTTCCTGTCATCTCACTCTTGCTGGTTCTATGCGCGTTTCCCATCACGCAGAGGTGACCATGAACGGCACGGAGGCGATGCTGCGCTATTTCTGCGACTTGATGAACATTGACTACGAGTCGGAGCCGGCCATGGTGGCGCACAAGAAATCGTCATTCCTCGATCGTGAACGTGCGAACTCGTGGCTGACGATCCCGTCGTCCTCCAGTCCGTTGGACTCGGTCATCAGAATGAAACTCGAAGAACAGGTGAGCCACGAAGCTGCTTCCAGCAGTTATTTGGTAGTTGTAGCATTGGTTTTTAAGAAAGCTTATCATAAGATAGGGAACTACACCTCTCTTTAAAAATCAGATGGTTCCGTTCCGTAAGGACTAAAAGCACTTCAAGAACTGGGAACGATTCTCAAAAGCGTACATGCTTAAGGCGGAAACACCATTTAGTTTTTCGTCCGTACGCACAAACGTCGTTCTAAATCCCGTGCGCAAACTAATCGTGTCCGTAATGCATTAAGATAGCACACACGACACGATTTCTAAATCGCGTGGCCAGTTTTTAGGTGTCGTGTCCGCGCATACGCACAAAAAACTAATTGCTAAACGCGCCTTTAGTCAATGATCTCCCAGCAAAGTTTTCGCAAGCACCAAAAACCAAAGTTTCCTAGTGCCATTAACCGGTGTTTTTCACTCTGAAAAAGGCAAATCGTGCAACAAAACTGATTACAGGACCGTCGGCGGCGTTCGTTGGTCACGTACGAACAGACGCAGAAGAACTCGAGCTCCCACTACGCCGAACTGTTTGAACGGGGCGAACGAAGCAAAAATGATCTGCTGCAGCAATTGAGATCGGTCAGACATCGTCGCTCTTTTCGACAAAAACGTTACATGGGCAATCAACAGTGTTTAATGATTTTCCACTTTGAATAAGCCGCTTCAGGACCAGCAAGTGATCGACAATCAAATCGTGTCGTTACAACGTCAGAAGCAACGCCATCATGCGCAGTTGCTGGTGGACATTTCTGCAAGTCAGTTCGGTGCTTTTGGTTTGCTTGGGTTGTAAGAAAAGATGATGCCCCTTCGGCCTCACCACGTTTCATTCAACTCTTGCTTTCATTGTTGCATTTTCACTATTCTCGATCTCGATTACAATCAGAAAATATTTCAGTGGAGAAGCACGCATCGTATTTGATCGAGCAGATTTTAGCAACCAACGAAAAGTCGGCACGTGGCGACCGCAACGCAGAACGGGAACAGCAAAAACGGTCGGTTTGCATGCACAGCACAACTACGAACAATTTTGTGATTCTGATTCACAAGCTACTTGATAGTATTTTTAATTTTACATCGTTGGAAATCGCACCAATCTATTATCTAGTATACTGGCACGATTACCAACAGTTGTCAAATAATAAAACTTGTGTTTTGCAGAATGTCAGAGGAGGAATGGTTCACTGATCAATGGATTCGTTATGAGCAACTCCGCAAGGAGGAAATTGAAAGTTTGTTTTTTCTTGGGTTTTTTTTTGTCTGTCAACAATGCACTCATTTTGTTAAGGTCCATTTATTTTGTTTTTCCATCGGCTGATTGCGTTGCAGAGAACATGGCGAACGTGTTACAGCAGAATTATTCGCTGGAGCAATTGCGCGCGGTGTATGCAGCAAATAGGGGCAATGCCGCAAATCAGGCGCGAGAGCTGTTCGTGGTTGTTTCGAAAATTTCATTGCAAATTAATAAAAAGTGACAGTTTAACTTATTCAAAAAACTCAAGAAACTATTGCAATTCACAGTGAAAACCAAGAAGCGGATCGGATTGATTCGACGCTGCGAGAGAAGGAGGCGTTCACAGAGCAGTTGTGCCAGCAGATTATGGTGGGCGAACAAATGCAGAAAGGTGAACACAAAACGTGGGCGGTGGAGCTGCGCACTGCCAGCGACTCACGAATTGTCATTTGCAACGAATCAATGTCCACTGTTGTTTTCTCACCGGCCACAGATGCGCTGTTGGTGTTGATGGAGCAACGAGACACACGAACGAATCGCCTGAGCTGTCAGATTGCGGTGCTGCAGAACGAACTGGCCGCTCTCTCCATGGTGGAAATGCAGAACAAAGATGAGCGGGCTGCTGACGCACAGGTGTGTATGCTGTGTGCTCGTTGAAAATGCGGGCGGGTCATGGCGTGCCCATGTGAACCTGAACATTTTTTTTCAATCAGGGCATGACATTTTGTTTGAATTTCATGATGAATGCATATAAATTCCCAGTCTGATGTCAGCGCACTCGGCCATGAAGACACAGTGACAAGCAAACACACGCTCAGACACACACTGACACGCGCGCTACTGTGGTTAAGTGTGTGTGTGTGTGTGTGTGTGTGTGTGTGTGCACGTGCACCATTTTCTTTGTGTCATAACGGCGTGTGCCGTCTACTTTGCCAACGTTTCTGCGTTTTCTTTTGTGCAGGCCGGCCTCGCGTCACAACGCAAGGAGCTGCTCGATCTGCTGTTGCAACTGATGTCCGAGCGAGACACGCACACCAAAGATCTGCAGCGGCGTCTCGTCGAGATGGAGGCTGAGTGCGACACGACACGCAAGGACTTCTGGCTGAAGCAATACCAGAAACTGCTGGACACGAAACCAATCTCGTTGTGTGAAGCGGTTCGTTTCACTAGAGTTTGCTTCACTTTCACTCGTCACATATTGAGTATTCAAGATTTTCGTTTCATTTATAATCTGCTGAATGCTTTTTTTATTTTTTAAGAATATTTAGAATATAAAATTACTCCGGTAGCACTATTTTCAGGAAGCGATGTTCGACACGGACTTGGTGAAAACGCTGAATCGAGCGGCCGCTGCCGACTTTGCGCCGTGTCTCGCGCGCTATCAGATCTGCACCATGGAGGCGTTGCTGACGTGCAATGAACAACATCTGCTCAGGGTTCGATGCTGCAACTGCAACAGTTTTTGTGCTGACTTTTAAAGATTGCACAATCATAATGAGCAACATCAGCAAATAATCAACAACAAAAAACCCAGTTCATGTCTTGTACCCAAAACACAACGTGTGTATCGTTTGTGCAACGTGCTGGCATTATTGTTTGCTTTCAGATGGGCATTCACTCGCCAGCAGTGCGTGGTGCGTTGCTGTGTGAGATGGCAAAGTGCCGCTCGAAACTGGCACGCGCTGACGCCGGAGAGCAGCCGTCGACGAGCGCAGCGACCTCTGCCGAGCCGTCTGCACCGCCGTTGGCGCTGCTCGTTGCGGCACGATACGAACTGGAATGTGTCGTTTGCTTGGATAGAAAGGTCAGCAATCTGGGCGGGCAAGACAATAATAGTGTTGATGAAAGGGCAACTTCTCGGTTGCAAACGTATGGAAATGAGAAAGCAGCCAATCAGCACACTCAATTCGAATGCACTCGATTTGCACTCTTTTTGATTTTCATTCCATGAAGAAGCGAAAAGTTATTCTAGCAGTTTAGTGTAAAGTTGTATGACGTAAAAGTCGAGTGTCCTTGCAGGTTGAGATTCTGTTTGTGCCGTGTGCGCACGTGGCGTGCTGCATCGAGTGTGCACGCCCACTGAAGGCATGCCCGTTGTGTCGTGCGAGTCTTCAGAACAAAGTGGAATTGGGCCCCGGTAATGCTGGCGTCATTGCTGATGCTGACTAACAGCAACACTGAAACTTGTTGCACTGACAAGTCAACCTGTAAAACAGGGCTATTTAAGCAATCTGCCATTTGAATCTGGCACACTGATAGGCCTCAGTGAGCCTGATGCAGAAGCAGCCAATTAGCGAGGTGCCCATGTTGTTCGACCTTCGACTGTACAGTCATATCTATCTGGTCATTTGGAGTGGCTTGTGATTCAGACGTTCTGTGTTGAAGTTACTTTTCATTCGGTTTGGTTCGTGTTTGAAGAGCACTAAGTTTTGTGCCAAGCGTCTGTTTGACAACTGTGTTTTAGTCATGTCATTGATATTTCTATTTCACAGCGTGAAGTGTAAACTATTCGGTTGTAAACTATTTTGTTTTTTGAGTTTTATTCTCAAATCATAATAATTATTGTTTTTGTTACGATTTGTTTGTATTTTTTATTCAGGCTGTACAGGTTTTTATGGTGGACTTCAATTGCTTGCCACGGTATTTCAAGCTTCTGAAAGTCTTTTAGTTTGATTGTGATCTTAGGTGACATTTCTAAATAACATTCAGTGCAATTTGATATCAATCACAGTAATACCATGGAAATACAATATGTTAATCACGTGAAGGCATTATTTTTTGTGCTAATTTTCTCTGCTATGTTATTCTTGATAAATCAGTGATAAATTGTTTTTATGGTCAAAATAAATTTGTTCTTTTATGTGCACACTGTTGCAAAACTTTGTACATACACCCTGTAAGTAAATGTCATGTCCGTGTGTCTGTTTTGTGTTTATGCTTCATGCTTGGCTGTTGCCATTGAATGTGCATCTGACAGTGACTTGTGATAAAAAAAAGTTTCCCAGTTCCGTGTTTCGGAGTTTTTTCTTCGGTTGTTCGGCGTTCAAGTTCTCGAAAGTCACACGATTATTTTTACCTCTATTTTCTTCACACATTTTAGATGTGTACCAGCAAGGCGCAGTAAGGCTGTGCTGTGCTGAATGTTTTTCAAAGATGACAGCATTCCGTTAACGCCACAAGATTTTAGTGAGTGCTGAGATCAATTATCACAAGTTACAAACTTCATTGTTTTGTTATACTTACGTTTTTTGTTTTGAAGTTCATCCGCTGAACGAACGGCCTAGTGGAATGCAAGCCAGAAGACACGTCTCACCCACGCCAAAACGTTGAACAACATTATGAACAAGCGAAGCACGTTGCGTTGTGCACCGAGAGGTGAGATAATCTGGGCAGACTTTTGTTAAACGTTGGCAAACTTTTTTGCACTTCAAATTGTTCATTCGTCTCTTGGAACTCCCACGCGTGTGTTGCTCCTGCTCTAGGGTGTGTCACAGTTAAATTTCATTTCATTGCGGCATCTCTTTTTGAATGCAGTTCGATTCGCAGTCGATGCTGTAGAACCACGATATGGGTTACTTTGACGGTTTGCTTCATTTTCTGGTTTCCACTGGATAAGATTAACCACTCCCATGGACTGGTAGTTTATTTTTATGTTTTTGTTTGTTCAAGACGAAAAAACCAGAATAATGATGGGCATGTGCGATCTGGGCCGTGTCACCAAAGCCATTACATTACATGACTCATCGTGTCCATACGTTTGCATTGCCAGTTGCGTATTTCTGTTTTTGTACATTATTATCATCCGGCTGCCGATAAATTGTGTTTTGCCAGCTTCAGGACTAGGTTTTAGAACAATTATACTTTTTCTGCTGAACCACTGAAATATTCATTCATACCGTCTGTCCATGAGAGCACGGAGCGATGTGCAGCTGGTCATTTGCGCTTTAATTTTCAAAAAGGAAATAACAATTATTGAGAACTGGAAAGTCGTTTGCTCTTTAACTTGCCTTGGAATAGAAACAGTTTCTTGCTCGGTCGCAAACTTTTTGGAAAAAAATCCTGCAGATCCCCTGCGACATTTACATCGCATTGTGAGCTTGAATTTGTTACCTTTGTCTCAGTCACTGTATTGAACTCAACAATTTCACGTTCAGTTTCAAACTCGTTTTTGTGTTGCTTGTTTCCGACCGGTTTTCCAAGAGAAATTCTTCGCCATTTTATGGTGGAATTTCGTTGTTGCGCTTGGAATTTCCTGTGTTTTGAATGTGTGTGTGTGTTTGACATTGGCTGATCATTGTCATTTTTCACATGCGCTTGTTTTGCCGTATCATTCATGCTATTTTCGTGTTAAAAAGAGTATGTTCGTTCATGGCCATATCTGGTGAGGTCGTCCAAAGCAGATTTTATTGCATTTTTTGTCGCCAAGTTTCCTTTTCCGTCCTGTGTTCATTCAACGTTTTGTTTGTCCACCAGAACTCATCAAAGGAAGCGTGGTATTCGTATTCCTAAAACCTAATGGCACTTCGCATCGCTTCTTCGTGTTGTGCATTTCGAAGCAAAAGTGGCAGAACTATTTTTTGGTTATGCTACTTTGCTCATGGGAAAACCAGAGAGGCGAGACTGAACAAGACGTGCCTTGGAAAAATAACAGCAAAAAATAAAAATAATGTGCAGCGCAAAGTTGCATGCGTCTCTTCTTTTTTCTCTTCACTTGTTTCGTCTTTCGCTTCGCACACAGCCGAAGTGTTTATTTATTTATTTATTTTTAGTGCGTGCGTTTTCGATTTCAACCACAAACGCTATCCATCGTTGCTGCAGCGCCACGCCGCAGTTTGTGTTTTGATGTTATTTTCTGCAGTTCAGTTTTTCTGCTGATATTCGGCGAGAAAAAAAAGATAAAAGTTGTTAGGTGTTTATGCTGTGGAGTGTTTGTGCGCCACTGTCGGAGATAAAAGCGGTGGTCGTGTTTATGACTCTTGGTTGCTGTTTATCAGCAACGCACCATTTCGAAACTGGACTGGAACAGAAACTGTTGAAGATTTCACACGGTCACTTTTTTCAGTTCCAAGGAATTCCTGAAAGTTCTGATTTCTCACCTTTCACCCAGCTGACCTGTTGTTGTTGAATCTATCTTTGTCACACCACAAACGTCATGCTTTTTCTTTGTACTATTATTATCTCCCGTTTTTCTTTGTAGGGCCACACCACCGGAAGCAAGATAGCAATGTTGCTGTTGACATGCTGCTACGGCGGTTTGTGCTCATCAAACATGGCCCACGATTCGGCAAAAGCAGCCAGCATCCGTATTTAGTTGCACGCAAGCCAACATTATGACGTGTTGATGCGAGCAACACATCATGAGCACACCGTATTTGTTGATCGTTGTTGCCAGCGTGCTGTCAGTCTGTGCAATCAACGGCACATTCGCAACCAATGGGTCTGTGCGCCACTTTGAGTCGGCAAAATTTCTGCAATTGCTGTTCTCAAATGTTATGCCTAGAAAACTGCGTTCACCACGTGCGCTCGTTCAGGTGACATCGGCACGTGCATTTTTAAACATGCATTATCCATGACGCTTTTTTTCTAATTCACGGTCCGGTTGTGCCTGTATGCAACAGGGAAACGCAGTTTGCTTTGCATTGTTGGCTCCTCACGCGACTCGCACTCAGAAATCGACCAACCGTTTTTTGTGTCTCAGCCGTCCAGTGGTCGTGCTGCCTGCGTTGTTTCGATGGGACATTGACAATCGCATCGGTGTTGTGTGGCCGAACTATCCGGCCAACTCGGTCAGTTACCAACTAAAACTGCGAGACAGTCAGACTGGCCGCCAGCTGTTGACCAGGTGGCAGCATCAGTTGCCAGGTTTGATGCAGTTTTCAAAAATTATGGGGGTTAACCGGGCGAAACCGCAAACAAAACAGTGTCTACCACCATTCGCGGGTTCAATCCGTAGCTCACAAAGCAAAAACTGACGTAAAACTTTTTTGAATGCGTTGCTACAAGCCAACTGAAGCAAATATGGATGACTGTGTTTTCAAGTGCTTTCCGTGAGTCAATGTAAACGTGACGTGTGAATGAACTGCTTTTCAGACCAACTGGAGCAACTGGTGCTGAAGCCGCCTCGTTCTCGGTCGTACACGGTGCAACTGGTGGTCTCCAACGTTGTCGTGTTCAGTCAGACCGTGGCCGCTTGGCCGAGTCTGCATTCGCTCTTTCTCGAAACCGACAAACCGCGCTATCGTCCGGATGAGACCGGTGGGTTTTTTTTTGGAAAAAAACGATTTTTTTCGATTTCAACAGAATTTCGGGAAAAAAAATCACTGCTCGTTTCAGTGCGATTACGCGCGCTGCCATTGTCGCTAGACGGACGGATCTACACAGAAACAATCAAATACGAACTGATGGTAGGTTTTCGCTGAGTTGAGTTGGATTGGAGTGTTGCTTTTTTGGTGTTGTTTTTTGCTTGTGAAAATCGATTGTTTTACTTTCTAGAACCCAGACGGCCTTGTGCTAATGTCAGAGCAGCAGGTTGCCTCCACCGATTCGTTCGTGCGTGTTGAATTTAAGCTTCCGCTTTACGTGAAAACGGGCGTTTGGAAAATCATTGCCTCCACTACTGAGAATATGAATGAAGTGAGACTGGTCAGAAAAGATTGCTTAGTTTTTTTCACATTGACATTCAGAAAGACACAATTTAGCGCAACCAATGCTTTTGTTTTCTGCAGCTCAACCGTAAATTTCCCGTGGAATTTGAAGTGCTCGAATACGGTGGGTTACAGTTTTATTGATTTCAGCTTGATTTTATTTCCTTCTTGTGGGTCCACGTTCGATTTTTCTTACCATATTTGCAGAATTGCCCGAGTTTGACGTTCTATTTACGTTGTTTAACCAAAGCGCCTCCACTGCGTTGCAATCGAAACGTGCAAATTTACGACTGCTAGCCAGGTGTGTCTCTCACTCTTTATTCATCCAATAGCAACAGGTTCCCTTTCAAAATGTCTATCTTATGACGATGGTAGCCATAGCGTGACTCACACGACAGCTTATTCAGGTTTGCTTACGGTAGAACAGTGGATGGCACCGTTGAAATCTCGTGCAACTCGCTGTTGTCTGATGAAACAACGAAGCCGACTGCACTGGTCCATGGCCGGGTAAGTGCAAGTTTTCCGGCTTGTTTCTTTTGTCTTAGCTGTCAATTCTACGGCACCAGATTGGTCCAAAACGTTTTCTGCTCTGAATAGCACAACGAAACGCTGATCAGTCCATCGCATAAAAATATTCTGGGACAGCGTCTGTTCACACAATTTTCATTGGCGTTCAAATGTTCAATGAAATTGTTCAGTTCAAAACAAGAATGGGCCAGTTTCTGTAATTTCAAAATGAATGAAATATTGTCTATCTAAAACGTTTCTGTTGAACGGCACAGGCACAACCTTGCTTTGCAAACCCAAACCAGTGAATATTTTTGGTTCACCAGTTTTGAGAAGCGATACAAATGGAAGAAACTTCTTGAACCACACACCAAACTGTCACACATTCGTGGCATTGTGTGCGTAAGCCGTTTACCAAAGTGTCACCAAGTTCTCAACGACGACACACTTGCGACCAAAAGCACACGTGTTTGCCTGTGGCGTTCAGCCAGTGCGCGTCGTTGTGATGCCGTACAAAAACGGGTTCACAAGTGTAATCAGAATCTGTAGCGCCTTGAAAATGCTCATGTGCATGTCGAGAAATGCGTGCGCTTTGGGCGCGATGTACATTGAGATGGCCAGACTCTGATAGGGCAGCCAGAAGAGAACGTGCGTCGCCACGATCAGCAGCGTCGTGCGGAACACTCGCGAACGCAGCTGCCGCCGCCACGTGGGCAGTTGCACCGGCGTTGCTGCGTCTGCGTTCACTGTATGCGGTGTGCCAACAGCAGTGCAAAACAAACTGATCCATTTGCTTTGCATATTGAGCACGCAGTTGAAATGGAAACCAGAGTATCATATCTTTTATCATGGGTCTGCGACTTAATCTACGTAATGTACGCATATAATCAGTTTCTTACCTGGCGTGACAGTTCAGAATTGCTGAAGTGACTCTGGCCTCTGAGATTTTGAGTCGGAGTTTCTGACCACAGAGTCACTCAGACAATTTTTAATGGCCGCGACATGCATGAAGGTCAATTTCTTTTCTACTAGTGCAAACGCATTGAGTCGCAGCGCACCAAAGAAGAGAAGTCGCTTTGTTTCGTTCCGCCGAGAGGCTCACCTCCAGAGAACGGCGCTGACATGCGTATGCCACCAAAGCGGTTGGCAAATGAAACGGTTGACATGAGTCGACTCATTCGCACCAAGAACGCTGCCGAGACACGTGCGCCGTCCGAGTGTTGCGCGGCAATGCCGACGTCCGTGTTGGCGCGTTGCCAGCGTTTCGCCGCGCGTCGACCACTCGCCAGTGGATACGAGTGTTTTGTGGTCGGCTGCAGATGAGATGTGCCGTTGTGAACGTTGTGCTCGTGTTGCGCGCGCACCACCACGTCAGCGCCGTTCGCGTGCTGCGGCGACAGCTCGATCGCACTGCTCTCGTACGCAGCACCGTTGTCGTGCTTGTTGTTGGTGGTCAGTGGTTGCAGCGCATGCTGCTGATGATGCACTACACCGGTGGCTGCGTGTGTCGAGTATTGGAAGAGTCTGATGGCGATGATGCCATAGCAGACGGCCAACGCCAGCAACGGCAGCCAGAAGACGAGCAGCAGATGTGTGACGTTGTAGCCGGTTGCCCAGCGGCGGTGTCCGTTGACGGTCAGTTTGTTGACGCACTGCGTCCAGCGTGGCCAACACCGCGGCTGCACCTCGCGCGTCTCCCAGATCGCCAGTTGCCCGCTGGAGCCGATCACCGCCAGCGTCCACGCGAACGCCAGCAGCCATTTCACTTCGTGGATCTGGTGAAACAAAGGCGACTGTTGATCGAACGTTGATCTACCACCGTTGATGCTTTTGGGCTTCAAAGACTTATCGAAAAAATCAGGATCTTTGCTTCGTTGCTGGTATTGTCCGATTTCACTCGGTCGTGCATGACCAAAATACCGTTATATCCTATGAAAACTGTCAATCGTATGTCAATCGTGATAACGTATTGTCAATCGCGCAAGCATCAGAGTTTTAGGTTGATTGCAGCGTTTACGCAAAAAAAGATGTAAACGAATGGGCGAAACTGAAAGTGGATTAGCAAGGTTTTAAAACACATGACGTCATTTCCATGTCACACGTTTGAAAAAATAGGCTATACCACATTGATTCGCACTCGTTGTCCAGTGAGCACATTTCGGAGTCTGTCAGCAGCCATGCAGACAACAACGTTTGAACTGCTGTGCAGTGAGACGAAGGTGACGAATTGGTAGAGCTTGCAGAGCACATCTCCGAACATCCATTGATAGGTGGCCAGCCATACGAGACGCCCAACGCAGTACACATTCAGCAGCAACAAGTCCGTGATATTGATGTTGATTTTCAGCAGAATGAAACCTGCTTTGATGCTTTGATTGGCCACCAGCCGGTATTGTCGCAGCAGATTGACCAAAACATAGACGTTCAGTGGTGTCCCGATGCTTATCAATGCGGCTAGATAAGCCAGCTCGATGTAATCCGCTGTTAAATGGCTAGGTGGATTGGTACAATTGTTTTTGTCCTCGGACGAATTCCATCTTTTTGCGTGAAAGTTGTCCATTATATTACTCTTGTTCATATATGGTTTTTCTTTCCAGTTCGCCTGAAGTGATTTGTCTTTTTTGCTTTTCCTTCCACAAGTGCACTGAGTGACTGACAGCAAAAAGGTTTTCTATTGTTCATTAGCTGCGTTCTTCGCACAACAATGAGCAAGATAACTGAAACCAGCGTGGAGTGGAGTTTTGAAACACGAACGCCTTATAAATGTGCACGAATGATTGCATAAACTCAACGCCAACGCAGCGTATATCGAGCACTCACGCACGCAATAATGAATGAAAGCACACGAGTCACGGACAATGCACATGAATTTACGACCTTCATGAACACCTGGTTGAAAGTCACGCGCTGACAGCAACTGAACGGAAAAAGAACGTCAACGTGCAATATTGCGCCAAGCATTTTAACCTGGAACACATTGAACACTTTATAAAAAGTGTTCGGCTCACTTTTTAAACAAACAAATGGAAGACAACGTAAATAAAAAAACTAATGTTGTAAAACAGTGCAGCAAATTGCCAAAATGAACCCAAACGACGATTTATATGGTCTCTTAAGCTTTGGACGCCCAAAAAGCCAATGGAACAGTTTTATGCAGGCAGCAGCAGTTCAACAGTCACATTATTCAATGCTTGTGCTTACACACCACACAAAATTGTATTCATTATAACTTCAAAAAATAATAGTGGCTTGACTCAAGTCTAAAAAAGCCGTTAAGTGCTGCCACTGAAAGAAAAATTGTTAAGAATGTACGTCGGTTAAAAGCAGGAAAATATTTGGGCCTGTGAGAAAAAAGATTGTCATATTTGACGTGCTTCAACGCCTCGGCCCGTTATTATTCATTTGCTAACTTCAAAAACACAAGCAAGTCTGTGATTTTAAGTGTGCAGCACTGCAGCACGGGGTCCAACTTTCCAAAAAGCTCCTCTGACAATCGGATTAATCTTAATTGCCAGTAGATGGAAACTAAAAATTGAAAAAAGGAATAGAATATCAACGTAGCAAACTGGACGTGAAGTAAGCATTTGAATCGTGTTACAATCTCGTTCAGTGTGATTTGCCTTGACAACTGTTTGTTTTTTTGTTGTTGTGTCCAGAAAATTTATATCAAAGTGGAAAAGCGTCTGTGTTGTTTTTTGCAAAGCATATCGTTTGAAGCAATTGAAAAAATTGCATGCTACAGGTAGTGAGCGTATGTGTTCATGCATGTACCGGGTGAAACGCGAAGGCATTTGGAGTTTGAGCATAAATTTCGCTCTAAAATGCCACTAGAGAAAGAAAGAGAAACCTTAACAGATGAAGGAAAGCTTACAGGGAAAACTGGTGGTGGTACTGCTATGGAAATACTGACACACACAGTGAACGGGTGTGCTTGAGTTTAGAGGTGTCTGATTGGATTTGCAGTTGCACCGTAGGCGCAATGGACGGGTCTCTCTGTCTTATTTCCTAGTGTTCTCACCGGAGCCCGGAGTTGAGTGCGATTTCACACAAAATGAAAGAAACGCCAAGTCGTTCGCTTACTGTGTGTGGTCTGGGTCCTGTGATCCTGGCCGACAACGGTATTAGTGCTGTTTGTTGGTTAATAAGTTGGGGTAAGAACAACGGTGAATTATTTTCAAAGAATTTTTTGACTGAAAAAAAAGTGGGCTAAAACATATGAAATACATGTTTCAACTGGAATTTAGTTCATTTTATTAAGAACCGGATCTTCAAAAAGTTGCGAAACTGCAACGACCAACGTGCTCAATGATGTGAGTCGAATGAAATTATGGAACAGAAATCGAACACGTACCCGCGCAGTATGTGAACGTGTGTGTGCATCCACATAATTGCGCTTGCAACCGCCGTTTAGGTTCTCATCGAACAGAATCCAGTTTGTTTTCAGTCCAGTCGGCTTTCGGACTGAAAAACTTCAATCTCTACGGAAGTCGTTACAGTTGCAATTTTCAACGAATAAATAATGGATAGATATAAATTGAGTCCAGCAGGAGTTGTACTGGAACACGCGAGCTAATTTGGTTTCAAGGGGCATGTTGCTGACGGTGTTAACATGCATATAAAAGTTGCTTGCGTCTGTAGCCAGCATGGCTTGTCTGTTGAATCGAATTTTGCTAGTATAAGCTGAAACAAAACCATTTTTGCATGTTTTGGTTAATAAAGCAGTTCTATCTCAGGAAACGGTTCGCACCGTGGAAGTATGGGAAATTAAACACAAAAAGTAACTTGGGTTGCGCGAATGTTGTAAGTGTCGGAATTTTGTGCAGGCGTGCCAGACAAGTCAAGCGGAAACAGTTTTTGAACAAAGTAAAACGGCAAAAAACATTGCCCAAGGACAAAACAACGCAAATTTATGCAAATAACAATAAGCATGATGAATATGTGCATATGCCACACATTAAACACACATGCAACCATGCTGAAAACAAGTCATGCATAGATGCGTGATGCTCCAGATTTGCAGAATAACAACACGCTGCTGGGCTGTTGAAAACGACGGTGGAAAATGTGTGATGAGAATCAGCTCGTTTTCAAAGATCAGCGCGGGGCTCCGTGAAACGCCGTGTGACAATGAAAACTGGGAAGTATCAATCGTAACATTATGCAACATATTTCCATGCAGTAAAGCGAATACCCAATTTCAACGTTTCAGATGACGGACGGTGTATTTGAGCAAGCAGCGGTGAGCATTGCGGCGTGCCCACGGTCTGACGCCGTCGTGCCGCCAGCCAACCACGCGGGCGCACTTGCGCTCACCGCGATGCTGCGTGACGCCGCGTCAGGCAGGGCAGAGCGCGCAAAGTTGACGCTGCGGCGACGCCGTGTGCAGCCAGAGGTGCTGCTGTTGAAACCGGCGTTCACGAGCAATCAAGCCGGCGACGGCGACAAACTGCTGTTCACGGTACCAGCATTCATTAGAACCATCGTTATCAGGCACGCCGCACACGGACACACAACGGACACACAACTAATAGGCACCAACTGCTAATCTACCAGCGACCTGTGTGGTCGTTTCGCATTCTCTAGCTTTTATCAAAGCAAGAGCCGATCCGAATTACCCTTTAATGTTTACGTATAATCATGCGCTCATGAACGTCCAGTTGAATCCAGCGCTGTTCGCTGAGCGAAAAGGGGGCGCGCTTTTGTGTGATTTATACTAGCAATCAAGCAATACGAGCATTTCGGATTATGCTCACGCTTTCGGCTTTGGTGATGTTGGCTAGTTTGATTGGTGGAGACGGCAAGGCAAGGTCTATTTTTAGAATGTCATTATAGTTCAGTGCCAATGTGAGAACCATTGCTGACACAAACGCACGCGTGCGCAGGTGACCGCAGGTAACACGGGTGCAGTGGATGGTGCCGTGCTGCACGTGCACGTGCTCTGCGTTGAGTCGAGCAACGTCACCACGCTCTACTCCTACCAGGCGTTCATGGGCGCCGTCGAGTCCGTGCAGGTCAACAGCAATTGTCGCGTCGTTGTCCTCAACGTGAGACCGCTTTTCTTTGGCTTTTCAGCGTCGTTTTGCAGAAAACTGGAAACTTTGATGAAGCTTATGACCAGAATGTTTGAGATCCCTAAACTTGATATTGAATTATTCCATGAACTTGAGATGCTTCCACACGAATACTTGGCTGGTTTCCAAGTTTGAAACGCTCATTTTACAGGTCTCCCTTGCGGATAATGAGAACGCATCGCCAGTTTCAGTGATCGTTCCTCGCGTCACGTCGTTGCGTCTTGATTTCAGCATGATCACTGGCTTGTCAAAGGCGACGTATCTCGTGAGTATCGTATCTCGTATACGTCATGAGTGTTCAGTGACAAAAACCAAGAATCAAAACGTCGATCAAAATACAGAGTGGGCCAAAACAGAGTGCAAATTTAAAATGTGTGTCACAGTATGAGATATTCAGCTGAAAATTGGAATATTGTGTGCGCACTTTTTCCTGTGCCCAACCTGTGCCGACCCCACTCCTCTGCAGGTTGGCGAGCACTTTGAGGCGCGCCTGTCCGCGAGCGAGTACGACCGCGTGTACTATTTGGCGTTGTGCACCGGTCAACTGGTGTTGCACCGCCAGCTGGCGCCAACTGCGCGCAACGTCACGTTTGTCGTCTCCACCGACATGGTCGGCGAGTGCCTGCTGCTCGTCTACAAGTCGTCGCATGTGATCGACATGGCCCGTTTCCGCGTGAAGCCGTCATGCTCGTTGAAAGTGCGACCGTTTTGATTTGCAGTTTCGAGATTGTTTTCACATCGTTTGTTTGATAGGATAGAATTCGTATTACTATTGACAATGCGCATTTTGTGGAATAGAATGGCTTCTCAATCTCAATTCCGAAATAGCTCTCTTAAAAACCGTAGATCGAAGCGCCGACGGAGCCGATTAATCCGGGCAGTCGAATTGACCTGCGAATCACGGGGCGCAACGGCGCACTCGTCGGACTAACCGCAGTGGACGCACGGTTGCTCACGATGTTGCCCGCGTTCACTGAGCGCACCGGAAACAATCCGCAGGTTTGGTGTTTCTGATTATTGTGAAACCTTTGTGATAGTAATCGCCATTGTTAGACAGCTTATTCGTTTTCAGGCGGGAAACGGTCTGCTCTTCGCTTGGCTACTAAACCCGGATCAAAATGGCATGAATGATGTGCGTTTCGGTTTTTATTGGCTTTGTGTTTCTACAAGTTTTTTATTGTAATTGTCTTTTTTTTATTTCCAATTTTGCACCGACAGATTCACATTCCACATCTGTTCAATCATGCTTCAATTGGAGCGTCCCTGACTGAGTCGTGTCTGGTGGCTGCCGGTGTTTGGTGGCAACGCCACAGCGACTGTCCAACTCATTCGCACGGTTTCTCGGACCTCTCAGCCGTTTGCATTCGCTCGTTTCAGTCGACGTGCGGACAACATCGCTCGGGTAAATCGTGAAACAGTTCTCGGTACATCAGTCATGAAGTGGCACTTGCGAACTGTCAATACAGAAAGTTCGGCTGTTTGCGGTTTCGCATGTTTGTATCTTAGAGATAGATGCATACTAGGCAAAGCTGAACAAAGCGGTCTTAGACAAGAATAAAACATCAGTGAACTTGGCAAACAGCGTTCAACCTTCCTCAAGTGTAGACGGTAATTTGTTGCAATTTTGATAATAATCGATAATAGCTCATATGAGTTCACCCGAAACGTGCACACAAAACCGTGTGTGCTCCAGTGCACGCGAGGCCACCGCAAAATGGTGGCACGTTTATTCAGGTTTAGTCGTGACGACCGGCCGATCGTGCGCCGATGACTTCCGCAACTGTCCTCACAAGAACATCATTGTTGGCGGGGTCAGCAGCAGCAACAGTCGAGATCGACACAAAAGCATCAGTGCACCCGAGTCTGACTTCGTGCGCGTGGAGGATGATGATCACGACCAGGCAGGCGCCAGCGGACAGCAGCTCGCCATACGTCAGTTCTTCCCGGAAGTCTGGCGATTCGACGATTTCCAGCTGAAGTGCGCATTGTTTGCGGGGTTTGCTGAAAGAAACGTCATGCTGTGCTGGGATAATAAAAATAAATTGATCATTTTCTTGCAGTCACCTCGGCAGTCAGACGCTCTCCGTGAAGAGCCCGGACACGGTGACGAACTGGACGATTGTTGGGCATCAGTGGCAGGCGGCCGAGCACACGGCGTGCACGGTGTCGCAGCGCACCTCCGTCTCCACGTACAAGGAGTACTTCATGAACGTGCACGTGCCCAAGGACGTCTACGTCCGTGAGCGCCTTCGTTTGCAGATCACCGCCTATTTGTACGGCAAAGACAGACGTGGCCATCCGCAAAGCGGTGCCAGACAGGTGTGCGAGCGGACAGTGTTATGGAGCTTGCTGAGTTTAGGTCGCCTTTGATGTACGTCAGCACGAGCTGCACTTGATTGACTGAGTTTTGCGCACAGACGATCGTGTGCGTGGAGAGCACGCCCGGCGCGTGCTGTGACGTCGGCTCGAACGGGCAAGACCAGCAGCAGCACTACGCGTTGACGTTGGTGCCGAACCAGCAGACGAGCGCGTCGACGTACGTTTACGTTGAGTTCCTCAAGGTCGGCGTGCAGACGCTCACGTTCCAGCTGCGGTATCCGGCGGCAGAGGGCGACGCCTGTGTGCATGGCGATTTGAAGGACACCGTCAGAATCGACGTCAATGTCAAGGTCGGTGGTTTGTATACAATTACCTCATACCTCCATGGTGGTTATTTTCGGGGGGCTCGTGATGATGGAAATGATCGCTAATCAGTTGTTTGTTTATTCATTCATTGCACCAATTTGTCTTTTACAGCAACGCGTCAATGTCAATGAGAAGTACCGCCGCATCATTGTCAGCCCGTCCAAGTTGGCGACGTCGTTGTGGGCGACCGATGACACAAACAACATCGGACCGATTTGTGAGAGAGCTGCGTTATTTGTAAAAAAATCCAAAAAGCTCACTGATTGGTTGTCATAAGAAAAGCTCTTTGATTCAAGTATTTTCCAATTGATGTTTCGATTTCTAGTCTACCAAGAGACCGGTTGGAATGAGTCGTTTCATGGGCAACGCTCCTTGCTGTCCGCCGTGACCGTGGATGTCAGCAACCGCAGCACTGTCTACAGCATACAACTCGAGATTGCAAGTCAGTGAGACGGACAGAATGCGCTCGCTCAAAACGACCGTTTCACGTTTGCTGTGAAAAGGTCTTGAAGACGTCAACAAATCGTTTCGATTGCTTCCATTGAACACTGCGCTGTTGTCCAGGATTCCTGCCGACGAAGGTGATTGCGAGCGAGCAGCAGTCGGTGGCGAGCATGCAGGCGGGTCGAGCGAAGCGTCGCGTCAAACGCGCCACGGCGACCTTCCTGCAGGATGTGCTGAAACGTGCCGCCGTTGATCTGTACCGCTACAAATCGCTGCAACTGCAAGCGACGCCGAACGCAGAGACGCGAGCGTTGCGCAAGACGATCGCCGCTGCACTCCAACAAGGTGCGCTCGAGTCAACGGAGTTTTTTTGAAGAACACGCACGGAGACAAAAACAATTGTTCCAGACAAAAAACATCGCAGGCTGGGTGCGTGACGCTGGTTTAGTTGTCGCACTGTTCCGTAACGAACAGCTGCAACTGTGCTTATAAATTCAGTTATTGTGTTTTTTTCAATACAGTGGTGGCTGATTTGTCAACATTCAGCGTCTGTAACACACACACCGATCAATGTGGATACTCAATGATGCGCTACTCAACGGACGTCAGCCAACGGTCTGCTTGGTCAGTGGCATTTCTTGGTGGTTTTGTTTTGTTTTTATTCAGTTGTTGTGATCAGTGTTTTTGATTTGTTTATTGGCGGCTTATTGCACCACCCTCGATTCTGGCCGGTTTCTATTGTCAAACCAAGAACCAAAGTCGCAGTAACTCTGTACAATAACGATATCGACAGTCAAGTACCAGTAAAACTCACATGGACATAGTATAACAAGAAAAACAAGCAGCTCAGTGAGTCTCAGTATGAACTGGACGGATAGCGGAATATCAAGCGCACGACATTGGGCGCACTCAGCAGTGTCGCCCGCAGCGACTTCCACTTGATGCGACCATAAATGAACGGATTTACGACGCTGTTGAGCATGATCCAGAGATAGAGAAAGTAGAGCACGGACTCCTTCTGTCTGTACGAGTCGTGCGCGACCACCGACCACACGACCAGACTGTTGTACGGCACCCACGTGATGAAATACACCGTGATCAGCGAGAGCGCCACGCGCATCGAGTGCGAACGCGCCCGCCGCAGACGCCCGTGCGAGTCGCCGGAGCTCGTGTCGCTCTTGGTCACGGAACGGCTCGCTGCAAACAACATGATGCACGCTGTTTTGCTGTGTCTGGGAATGACAACCGTGATGGCAGTCGAGCAACGCAGGTGCCTGCCATCAGTGCACGCTGCTGCACCGATTTGCTCATTGGGTCGCTTGATGTACTATTGCGGCCCGAAGAGTTGCGGCCCGCTCAGTGTGGTCCGTTCGATTCCGGCCCAGAGAACTTTCCACGGTCACAAATCAATCAAAGAATCACAGGTGCACAACTGCGCTGACATGCACGCTGTTGTACGTCGACGTATGCGTGTGTCTGTGCAACATTTCTGTGTTTACAATCGAGTGCACTGTCTTTAAACGAGAACTTTAACAACAACAACAACAACAACAACAACAACAACAACAACAACAACAACAACAACAACAACAACAGCAGTGCTGCACAGACCTGTTGTGTCGCGTCGTATGACAAGCAAGCGATGTCCGTTCTGCTGCATGCTGCTGCGTGGCAACGATGACGGCAGACGTGACTCGCTCAGTTGGTCACGTTTTGCCATGTGAAACGTCTCGAACACGTAGACTACGATGCGCACGTAGCAGAACACGGTCACCGTGAACGGCAGCCAGAACATCACGACGCACGAGTAGATGTTGTATCTGCGCACAACTCTCTCAGTGGCTTTAGCTTTCCACTTGTATTTAGTGATCGTTGGAAAATGGTGCTTCTTCGAGCAAGCATGGGCTGTGTTCCGTGTAATTTTGAGCATCTTTGTCAAGCAGTGCGCGTTATCATTCAGTGCAGATACTGCCATGGAGAAGTGGCTGCACAAGAAGCTAATACAGCATTGTACGTTTCAAGGCCATGTTGCAAAAGACTGAATTTCTGCAGATGGCACGTTCTCGTGGCGTGTCCTCTCCTTGCCAGCAAAGCCAGTTGTTCTATGTTTTACGTACAGGTCCATGGTCAGTTCGTCCGAGGGCGACAAGTCTCCGCCCATCTGAATGTGTTTGATGACCCAGTAGCTCGCGCAGTGCACTTCGTCAACCACTGATACTGTCTGCCACAGAAATGCCTGAAATCGAAATTTCGAAATCATCACATTTCTCCGTTGCGTGACGTTCGGAATAGAGCCATATGAGCATAAGATATTTGACAAGCTTCAATTTGACAAAACGCAGCCAAAAATGCGAATGGGGTGCTTTGTGTCACCTGTGGCAGGGCGCATACGAGCGCAGCAACGCACGCCACCAGCACAAAGATCATGGTGCGTCGCAGTCGCGAGCGTTGCTGTGGGGGTCGAGCAAAGATGCTCAAGCGATCATAGGCGATGCAGACGATGATGTTGCTGCTGAGGCACATCACAAACTGGTCGTTCACTCGCGACAGCTTGCACAGCACCGAGCCGGCCAGCCACTCGCCCACTGCCGTCCACGCCGCGTAGCCCGTGCAAAACACACCGGTCACCTGCGAGAACACGCAGTGAAGTGCGACAACAATTTGCGGCTAATATGGTAGTTGGTATCGAAATAGTCTCAAAAACGGTGTTTTCGTTTTTACTTGATTCCCGTTCCAATGATTCCCTATATGTATAACCATCACGAACTTGCAAACAAGATCTCAACCCAATACGGTAGGCCATATGTGCGTGCAGCTCTCAACTCAATAGCTAAATAAGGCATATCCGCTTACCAAAATATCCGAAATGTTCAAGCTGATGTGCAACAGGAGCACCGTGTTCTGCTTCTTGCGAAATCGTCGAATCAACGCGATGAATGAGATGAGATTAATGGGCAAACCGAAAAGCGCCACCAATATGCAGCCGATCACCTCCACTTTCAACATGCCTCCCTCATCAGCTGTTGAGAATGCATTTTCGGTGGCATTTTTGGTGTTGTTGTAGTGCGGCCAGAACCCGTCGCTGTATTTTGTGGAGCAATTCATGATTGAAAGTAATTGGAATAATAATTTTTTTCAATGTTGCTTGTTATTTGTAGGTTGACCGTGCTGACGACGACACTGCAATGCGAGATCGATGCCAGCACGACCGTGGTGTGCCCTGCAATAAATTGGCTGATGAACTCGTTCCGTGAGAAAACACTCGTCAATGATCTCACGCAGAACCGACTCGTTAGCAACAGGATGTTTAGTGAATATTGAATAACAAATGAACGAGTAAATAACAAAAAATCGGACTGTAAATCGCAGGGCAACGAGAAAGACGAGACGCTGCTGTTGCACGCGTCGCTGTTCAGCATGCTGCAGAGCTGCCAGCCATACCTGAACATGATGTGCCAGGTGTGTGTGTCACGTATTGCATGTTTCAACTGGATGCACTGACTTGGTGTCAAACCGTAAATCATATACAACTTGCGCACATTGTGCCATTTGAATCTGGCGTGCTGCTTGGCTGCATCGCGCTTGTTGGACCAATCAGTGAGCGCAATTCAAAAGCAGCCAGTCAGCTGGTTGCTTATGATTTGCAGTTGGTGTGAACTGCATAGCGCTTGCATTGCAGCCACGCTTGCCACAAGGCACAATCGACGCGCTGTATCGCACGCTGCTGTTCGACGAGCACGACACAGACCCGATCGCGGTCGCTGCGGCGGCGGCCGTCGGTGCGTCCGTGGTGCCGTACAGGGATCGGCTGTACAACATGGCGAACACCGGTGGGCGCTGCGCGCGTTTCATTCGAGTTTCGGTGGTCACGTGACTCGACTGGCGCCACCAATCGGCGTGATGACACGCAACAATTCTGACCTTCTGGCGTATTCCAGGGTTCACACATTGTTTCAAATAGAGAATTCAAATAATACTTCTCTAAGTGCATCCTTCATTAAAAATAGTATGTTCCGGTTGAAAAAACCGGTTAAAAATACGCTTTTCTGGTGCGTGCGTGTGATTCTCAGTTTCCACAAACTCAATCAATAATGATGCAGGGGACGCAGGCGCCTTGTGGGAGTACAAACGCACGGAGGCGCAGTGGTGGAAACGGTGGTGGGCGAAGATGCAGCACGGCCTCTTTGGCAGCAGCCGCGTCGACATGCGCCGCTCGAACAAGCTGCTGCTGAACGCACTCGGCCTGCTCGCGTTCATCGACCGTGCACAGCCGAGTCCCCCGGTGCAGCTGGAGGCGCTCGCTGATTGGCTGCACGATCAGCAGAACGACGACGGCACTTACGTCTATGCGCTGGTTGGTTGGCTGCGGCGAGCATGCACACAGAGTGCTGCACAAACAGACCACCACAGTGCACCACAAAACGCTGAACCGGATGCGGCATTCATGAGGGATCGTTGGTGTGCGCGTGTTGGCTATACTGTGCAACATTACTGTGTAATAACATAGTGCACTGTCTTATGACTAGAATTTTAGGACACTTTGTCGACCGGTTTCATTGCCACCAGCACACACAACTTTTTTGCTGTATCCTATTGGGAAAGACAGCTAAACGAGGTTTGTCAAGCGATACAAGAGCACATGCCTATGAAAATATTCTGGTATAAGGAGATCAATTAACGAATAAGTCGTTGGCTTATAAGGAACGCTATCAGATGCCTCTGTCGCATTAAAAATGGATGTACGATAGTTGCAAGATTAATTGAATTGCTTGAATTTTGACAAATTATGAAAACAAAATCCGCCCACTCTTCATCCTTCTGTTTCTCTCTCTAAAAAGTACAAACGTAAAGCCGATGAATACAAAAACATTGCGTGTGTACCACTGCACTACGGATACAACTGGGGCATTATGAGTTGCAAACTATAATGACAGAGCACAGAACAACAGCTTCATTAGACAACATCAAAAAGGAAGCCATTGAAAGTGGTCATTTTTTCAGCCATGGAACGTAACCGTGGCTATAAGAAAGGCGCAAATTGCTGCTGTCGCAGTGTTGCGCACACGAGCACACACGATTTTTCTTCATATCCAGGACACATTTTACACGTCGCGGGCGCTGTACGAATTCCGCAAGCAACAACAAACGACGGACGTGGCGGCGGCGTCGAGTGCTGGCGAACTGCGTGTGCGCGTCACGTGTGCGCAGTGTGCCAACAAAACACTGAACGTGAGCGCCGACGTCGCTGTCATTCATGTGAGTCATCGGCAGCAGGGGGCAGGCGCCCAGGACAGCAAGCAACACAGCAACATACTCCGCCTTGTTATTGTTTCTTGTTTCATGACCAAGTCTTTCTGGAAAACATGCGTGTGTCACTTGCTGATGTCGACTTGCTATGCTTGCGATGCGCTGTCAATGAGCACACTGTCAATCGCGAGACTGTTCATTATTTTTGTTCCAATTTTGTTATTTAGAAGCTCGGAAATCACATTTCCGATTGCCTTCTCTTAACATACGTGCTGAATAGCAAGTTTGTCTTGCGATCGTGCTCATAAGAAAAACCTTTCGGTGCGCCGCCTACCTAGCTGGGGACGTGGTTAAGTCGCACTGTTTGGTTTCCGTTTCAATAAAGTTCACCATTAAGAACAAACGTTCGGTCAGCCGTCCAGAGAGCAAACTGCCGGCGTCGACCGTGGACGCAGAGACACAGTGAGACCAATAAAAAGTCGCTTGTTCAGCGGAAATGCACTTTGCCCCGCTTGCGTGCGCGCTCACCTGACTCAGCTTGTGGTGATATTTGCAGACGAAGCTCACTGAAAGCGATTTAGGCGGTGCTGCGTGGTGTATGTGTCTCTCTGTCTGGTTTACGTCAAACATGAAAGTAACGAATGTTGTACGAAGGTGATCTGTGCGCAACTTGGTCATTATCCATATGTAATTAGAATGTATCACTAATGAACTCCTGGATGCATTCGCATTGCAATCAATTGGGACAGAAACAGCGAATCTGGAAATAGCGCGGAAGACACGGCTCCATAAGCAGCAAGCACACACACACACGACACAGAGGCGCACCGGAATACATGGCCGTGTTCTGTTTAAGTTTTCAAGATGACACGTTGTGAATGTGATTGTGTGGTGGCAAACGCAATAATGCGATGTTGCCAGTACACGGTGCGCTTGGGAACGCTCAAACTGAGTTCAGTGCTCTAAATTCGATGATTTTTTGATGTTTTACAAGTAATAATTTTCAAATGTTACACCACAATGAGAATGAACGCAGCAACCAATTTGGCAATTTCGAGAAAAAACTTGCACTTGTGCTTGGATCATCACTGTTGATTGAGCACACCCTGTAGAGCAGACCGGTTTTTGTGATGCTGAAAAGCCAGTTCGATGTTGGTACCATCACTGTGCTCTACTATTGACTGACATCGACAGAAGGGTTATGTGAAATTGTTTACGAACAAAAATATTTTTCCCATCATCAACAACAGCTAGATTATTGTTTTTGCTTTGCCATTCGCACTGTTAAGAAGAAGATTGAATGTTTTTTAGCATTTGTTGACGAAAACATGACAAACACTCGAAAATGCATGATAGCCAAATGTCATAACCACATGAGCAAAACATGCAAGTCTGTCAAATGAGGGAATTGCATTTTTGATTGTGGGAAAGTTTAATTGCGCTGGGAAAATCGCAAGAAAAGTATGACTCTGTCATACTTCAAGTTTAATCTGTCAATATTAATATTGTCTTGAATGGCAATTTGATATTTATGAATGCATCTGGGAAGGAACGGGTTACAGAGGGTGATTGGTTGGAGGGCCAGGATTGCTGTCAGGTCAAGGGAGCCCAGTTTTGCTAAAAAAATTACACATACAAATTAAAAAGCTGCTGAATTACACGAGGTTCTTGCGGTTTTAACGGAGTGTCCTGCGTTTCGCGAAACAATCTGAACTAAACGGTTTCTTTATCTTTGCAGATTCCATCGCGCAGCCGTCGCATTCAGTTGGCGACAAGTGGACGCGGCAAACTGAAACTCGGCATTCGTGTGCTCGTGCAGACGCCCGTGGACAGCTCAAAACGGCACATCACCGGCACTGGCACACAGCCGCAGACGCAGCAGATGGCCAGTGTCTTTGTGATCGTCAACAAGCGCACGCCACAGCACAACGCACTCAGACAGATTATATGCCTCCGGTAACGAACAGCGTCGTTGAGTCGTTATTTGCGTTCGTCCGTACAAACAAGTGCGCACGTTGCAGCGTATATTCCGAAAAGACAAGCGCTGCTCGAAATCTGGGCCTGAACACACACGCCGATCTTTGCTTCTAATTGAACATAACATGCATGTGCAGATGGTGTTGGACATAGGGTAGCAGTGTTCTGCTGCTAAAATCACGAAAAACCGCAAAAAATGGAACATTGTTTCGCTCTATATTCCTGCCTTTTCAGCATTGAAACTTACAAAAAACATTATGTGGTTCATGATTGCAGCACGGAAAGCCCGTTGGTCGATCAGCTGCATTTGCAGCACGGAATTTTCACGGGCATGCACATTGAACCGATGAATTTCGAAACATTGGTGGGTATGAGAATGTTCAAGTACTTTCTTGGCTTGCCTGCTCATGGTGTCTTACACTCTTCTGGTATTAAGCCGTGCACTGCAGAATAAACCTGACTGACTGCACGTTAATTTGGGTATCCGAATACTTATTGTTTCAGAATAGTTCGATTGTTTTGCACGGGCCAGTGCACGTTGCTAGTCAAGTGCTGTATGCCACACTGACCGGGGTAAGCATCTACATTGTATACATCGCGAAACAGGGTTTTGTTTGAAATTGAAATGATCATAATCGGTGAAATAATTTGCAAGTCGGTAAATCTGCGTTGTGCAGTATTTTATAAGCGAAACCAGTACACACAATTTTGTATTGTTTTTCAAGTTGCGTGTCGGTGACATTTACTGCTACAACGTGACGCAAACCGTGTCCGAACACAATGACGGCAGTGTGGTCGCAGGACAACTGGCACCTGTCGACATCGTGCTGCAACACCCCGATTACGGTTAGAATGAGCGCGTTGCATTTGCACTGGTAGTTTTACAGGTCACTGGTCTTAGACTGATCCAAAAAAATGTTCCCTTTTTTATGTGTGCAGTACTGCCAGCTGATTGGTTGTATTTGAATTGAGCTTGCTGATTGGTCAAACCGGTTTTCAAAGTGTGATCGTGTGCCACTGGCGATGCTGTCAGCCTGATGCGCATGGTCACACTGTGCAAGCAGTACGCACGGTTGCACGAACACGCAGGCAAACTCGGCGAAACGATAGTGTCGTTCGACAAAGAGCTGCACGCGCTCGGACGTGCCGTGCGCGACGTCGCCTCGCAGCTGGACACTCGCGGCGCAGCGCTGACGCAGCAGCCGGTCGAGAAGCTCTGTTTCGCCGACGGCCAGTGCGTCTGCACGGAGGGCGTGTGCGACCGCATCAAGTGCTCGCAGTGCGGCCGCACGGCACTCAACGACACCGTCGCCGCCATGTGCCATCCGCAGCGATTCTGTATGGCCCGCTGCTTGCTGCATGTTTTCCGTTTTTTGTGTATTTGTTCAATTTATTCAAGTTGACGGTTCTCTACCCACCGGCCCCAGAGACCCGAAAGTGCCAAGTTCGTGGTTTGGTGTGGGGTGAATGGACGCCGAGCATTGTCCTTTAAGCGAATCGCCCCTCGCCGTGCCTCTTAGCCCCGCTCTGTCCAGGGGCACCAGCCAATGATCTGAGCCCCTCTTTGGCTATACTTATTTAATTCGCTTTGTTCTTCGACTGGATTTTCCACTCTATCGGTTTGAAATCGGTTTGAAACCAATTACTTTGTTCGTCCAGTTTCTGGTCACTGTTTTCAGCTGCATGGATCAAAGTGCTGGAGGTGGGCGTGGGCGATGAGCCGATGGCGCAGAGCAGCGCGTACATTCGCTTTTTGGCCACCGTGAAATTCATCGCACCTCCCGGTTAGGTCTACACATTATATTCATTCCAATACTCATCTACCCAAACACCTAACATTCGAAGCTGAAGAGGAAAATGCGTGTTGAACCTGATCAGGTTCAAGCACCAGCATCTATAACTTTTGCGTTTTATGAGTCTACTTCGGTTGCTGAAATTGGTGGCGATCTAAGATTTGGAGCCAGCTATAACGGACTATTAAGTTGAAACATCCCAAAACTGGTTTCAGAGCTCCGTTGGCTGGAAGACGACGACGCATACTTTTGGCGGCGCAACTGCACGTTCGGCAGCTGTGCACCGATGGAACGCGAAAAGTTGTACTTTGTCAATGGACGCATCGATGGGTGGAATGTCGACGGCACCACTGCTCGGTGGCAGCATTCAACATACATTGTTTGACACTGAAAGTCCTGGTCTGAAGGCAGTGTTGCACAGTCGCAAACAAACACGCACGCACACATGCAGTGAGACGCACGCTATTGTGGTTATCATTTGTGTGCGCCTGTGTTTGTTTGTGCACGTGCAACATTACTCTGTCATATCAGAGATTCAGAACTTGGGCACCTCGATAATTTCTGCATAACTTCCAATATTTTTTTCAATATTTCAGTCGGGTCTACTTCATCGGGTCTAACGATCAGTTTGAGAGGACTCAGCCCTGTGACATGAACTGGCGGCAAAGCTTCTTTGATTTGTACGATGCACCTGGTAAAACATGTGAGCGGATTGTATGATGGATGTCTTGGAACAACTCAAAGGATACCAAAAATTGATTTTGTTTTTTTTGTGGAACTGAATGGACGAGTCCCGGTTTTGTTGTGCATATGACAATGTGTTGTATTGTATACATTTTGATGCATGTACTACTTTGTGGAATCTCAATATGATTTTTTTGTGCTGGTATGTTCCTGGACATTCTCTTTTTAATCATGCCATTTTTGATGCGCGCTGCAAAAAAACCGTTTATACCTGCGTAAGTTTGCAAGTTGTCATCCCACATGCGTTTAACACGTGATTCTTGTTACCAGTAACACGGAAATAAACATCGGACTAGTGGAGAAAAAATACACAGTGAAAATATGTAACAAAAACTAGGAGGTTACTGTACAAGAGCAGTGGCAAACGCGCACATGAATCAGCAGCGTCCGTCCACTCAGTACACGGTTGGCAGCATGCTCTGGTTGCGCAGTGGTGGTGGACGCTTCTTGCGAAACTTGTAGATCAGCGGGTTGTAGAAGAGCAGCGCGCAGCCGTCCGGCTCGTCTGCAACGTTCGACTGGATGCTCCGTTGGCTGGTCGCTGACGACGCACTCACTGGACTGAAATTGGAAAATGGCTGAGCAGGGCTTCGCTGAACGATTCACTGCTCCTGCTCTGATGCATCTCAGTTGGTCGCATTGCGAATGATTGTTCTTTGCTCGAAAAGTTTATTTTCTCCACACATCCGTCATAATGTACACGGCGGGTTGCAACGTCGAATTCGAATCCAAACATATCAGCAGTTCTGTTTACCTTGCCGGACTGGCTGGTGGCGGTGGCTCTGCGGCTGGTATTTGCACGGTCACCGGTCGCACGGCACTGGAGTCGACAGCGGTTTTCTGTGATTTACAATTTTTAAAATGGTTCTCTGTGTAAATCCGTGGTGACTGATGACTAAATGACGCACATTTTTAAAATCAACCACACACCGGATCGTGTATGGTGACGGCACGTCCATTCTCAGTGCCTTGAACCCGACGCTCACCAAACGTCGAATAGTGGTGGCTTTCTTCAGGCTAAACAAAGTGTCTACTTTTTGTTTTCAAAATTTCTTTCAAAAAACATGGCAGCATTGCTTACTCCGTAATAAGACGCTTGAGGCATGCTGAGACTGGTGTACCGTTTACGCTATGAGGAGTTCTGCAAATTTGTCAGAAAAATAGTTGTGCACAAAATTTGAAAAATGATATTGTTTTTGTGAGTAAAGTACACCACAAAACCAGCTTTGCCTTTTCAACCTGGGCGTGCTTTATTGTTTGCAAAATTGCGACTTGCTTTTTGGTCAAAAAGTGTCTCCCTGTGATCAGCCACCACAACAAATGTGCACTGCTTTGTGATAGTGTAGCGGCAGGTTGCCTCTATTTTCTTAATAACCAGTTTCACAGAATGCATTTTTTGTATTTTTTTGCACTTTGGGTGGTCGGACAGCCCACTTGAAACAGTGTCACGGGATAGACGGTAAATGTTGACAGACTTTTGCGAAAATTTTTGAAATGCGTTTCAACTTTTTATGTGTTTCTTTATAAAATGCAAAAATAGGAAGGCAAACATTTTAAGACCGTTAGTTAGGTGATCAGACGACTGAAATGCGTGACAAATAAAACACACGAGTATATGGCTCGGGCGTTCAACGGTTCAAATCTGGCCTGCCTCTTTGACAATGGTACTTGATTATTGCCTGTTATCACCATCGGAAAACTCGCACTTTGTGTAACATTGTGAAACTTGACGGAACCTTGTGCTTGTCTAGCTTATTTGGTTGGAGCAAAATAACATTTTAACGTTAAAAAGGGGGTGTAAACGCAGGCCCTAGTCTGGAAACACAGCAAACGAATTTGTCGTGTCATGAAAATGAGTTTCCATGTACTTTCCAGCAATCTTCAGCACCTTATTATGTTTGAAAACAGTTTTTTGCGTTTCTTTGCTGAGCGGAACATTTTAGCAATAATCAAGACAAAAAACTTTGACAAACATTGCCGCACACATTCAGTAAAATCTCAGCGTTCAATGTTTTTTGTGTTCGTCATTTACAAAGTTGAACACCTGTTGTCCACCGGCTGCCGATACGTCACTCATTTTTCATAAAAAACGTTGTTCGTCTGAACACAAACAGCTAACAAGTGGTTCATAAACTTCTCTTATGTGTGCAAATCGTTTTTTGTCAACGAGCTTTTTGTTTTACATGAAATATGACCCGCGGAACCTAAAAAACTGTGTGAAGTCCATTTTTCGTTACCGCCCATATGGCATTTGGGCACTGGTCTGAGCTACCAATTTAAAAAAAATATTTTCACTGTAGCGGCGGGTTCGTGGCCAAAAGAGCAACATCGCCCGTTTGGCCAGGTGTCGAAACCAACCAGTTGACTAACCCAAACACTGAAATTTTAGCCCAAGTTTTAAAGAATTGGATCAATTTGGAATAGCAATTCACCAATATGGCACAGTGGACCGTCGTTCAAAGTGTGGGCCAGCATGCAGCAGTCACACACTAGAAGTTGGTAAAGATAATTTTTCACAATCCATTTTCTCTCTGCTCATAGGTTTTTTACGATATGTCACCAGTCTGTGCGCGAACACGCGCCCTTTTGATTTCAAAATCGGACGATTTACGATGCAGATGATTTTTGTGTTCCATCCTCGTAAAACTCATGTTCTCACATCGACAGTTTTTCTTGTATTCATCACGTTTTCTTGTGAAATTGGTGTATGATTTCGTATCACTGTTACTCATTTCGTCGTGTATGCCAGTGAGACAGGGGTATACACAGTCTATGCTGGTCAAAAGAAACAAAAAAAACGCTGCGAACGTAGCGCGCGCTAAGTTTAATGCGAATGCCGTTCTCACTGTTCCGCGGCGTGCCGTGGAGTAAAAATGTAAGAATAATAAGATTTGCGACGTAATTCAACTTTTACAAATGTATGATGGCTTTCGTTTGGGGCATTGCTGTCTGTCGCACATGTGTGGTGCAGCTTTGCGGCTGTCCTGTGTTTGAATGTATGCACCCTCGGAACAAAACGCTCTTCTTATTTATATCGGGCACTTAACGTATACAGTGAGACACCAAAGTGCGGATTAACAAAGTACATTGTACACGTATGTACATGTAAACCAACGCTAATTCCTCGGCAACGTGAAACGGAGAACTGAACAATAACAAAGAAAACATGTTATGCGAGAGTGTCAGCGCTTGTCTGTCAGTGGCCGGCGGCAGTCGGAGGCATTCAGTTGCCTCGTCCTCTTTCATTGACCGCAGCACCGTTCCAAGCGTCAATGTGCTGATGTCGACAACAACCGCTGGCTTTCTGGCGTCGTTGGTGCAAAAAAGTGCTGCAGATAATCAGCAAAATGGTCAGTGTACTGCGCTCCTTTGAAGCTCATGTTTATTTGCAACTTGCTGATTGGCTCCTTTTCTGATTTCGCCCCCCACCCAAACCAATCATTTGCTGTGGAGTTTTGATTTTGAATGTATCATTCCAGAACCCGAGATATATGTCTGATTGGCATATTTCAGGGTATAAGACTTCAACCAACACATTACATTACAAATTACACGCTCAATAACAAATATAAACGTACATCTTAAGCGTGCAATATGCGCAGCTAACATTGAACAGTTATGCCGCAATTGTTGGTCATTAAGCTACATGGCCACTTTCGTATGCATGTACATTCTACATGTAAACATGTATGTTTCTGTTAATCTGTCACGTTCAGTGTACAATATGTCCATACACTTTCTCATGTTGGTGTGCTCATTTTTGATTGATTGAACATTGGCGTACTTATTGTGGCATGCCAATGGAAGTTTTCTTAAAACTTAAAAGCAGCAGGCGAAAGGTATGTGCGCAATTTCATGCAGTATGCATCATTCATTTTAAGTTATGATCGGAATCCGTTGTTGTTGTTCGACGTGCTGGCACACCACCGGATGCCGCACACATGTACGATATGCACAAAAGTCAAAATCGAAAATTCTGTAATTGTCTTAGAGCAGCGTGAAAATTTCTCATTGCTTCACTAAGGACCAAGGCAAAGTTTTTTTGGGAGCAAAATTATAAAATGCAACTGTACAGTAGTTGCGAAGATGTGCGCTCGCAGAAGTATGGCGGTGGGTCGCTGATGTCGCAGGTGTACCAGTTTGTGGAGGACGTCGATTCTGGTGAGCTAGCGAACTCGTTCTGGTGCTAGTTTTGATTTTTCGCTTTGAAAACAATAATTTGTACGACCAATTAAAAAATAGTCAATCAGTAAGTTTTATGTGGTTGGCGGTTGCATAATATAATCCATGTTCACTTATTTGTCGGTTGAACTTGGAGGAGGAGTGTTGCAGTGGCACAACGAAACGAGACTTTGCTTTTAACCGTGAAATGCCCACCACCACACGATGCGAAGCGGGCATGTGACAGTGTCGAATTCTGCAAAAAGCTTAGTCAGAGTCGGTTTACTGAAAAAGCTTCAGTTTCTTGGCAGGCATTCATAATCAGCGCACACACACTCAGACACTATCTTAAAGTTGCAGTTTTACATGCAATCCTGTGATTTTCGCACGTTTCTTAACAAGATTTTCAAACAGAAACGCCTGATTTTCTCCAGGCCCAATTATTACTGTAATTTACCATGTTGCGGTCTTGAAACGAATTGAATGCAACCTTGGGACTTTTGAAATCGTGAAGAGCTAAGGATGGAACTGTAGTCCGATCAGTAGATCGGGAGAAAACAAAACATGCCACTGTTCACTTAAAATTGAGATTTTCACACACATGAAACAGCTGTAAACATTTCAGTGCTTCTGTCTTGTGCTCTTGTTTACTTCAAATTTGAATTTTTAAAAAGTATTTTTCGTTCCTTTATGTCAAACATCCGTTAGCTCCGTATTGCTTTACGTGCAGAACGAGCGCTTTTTTATGATGCTGGTGTCACTCACAAGGTACGCCACGGTAATTTTTAAGCGCATAAGTTTAAAATGCAAACGGTGGTTGAACATAAATAAATGGCTGTTATTGCACATGCTTGATACAGAGTGTAAAAAATTTAATTGTCTGTTAGCTCTTTTGAAGCGATATTTCAAGATCACTCAATTTCTTCCTTTCTCATGACCATAACTGTTCCACTTGACTCCATGGTGCAGTTTTTATGTGGCCGAAGCTGTCTGATAACACACGCCTTTCATATAAAAGTCAATTGATGCTCAGCATCAGAATATTTGAAGTGCAGCTTTCTGCGGCGCCCAGCCAAATTGATTAAGCGGTGCAGAGCCCTCAATTACATAGCCTTCTTTTATTTGCTTCATTTTTTTGCTTGACTTTCGATATAAAAAACATTGTTGTGTTTGTCTGACACTCATTAACGCATGGCACGGCACGCTTTTCTTCGACAGGCGTCTTTTCTTGTTGTTTTCAAAATATTTATTTTGTTGTCGTTCTTTTATAAAAACTCAATAATCACCAGTCTCGGGAATTAGAAGCCGCGCGCTGTGCGTCCACACGCACGACAGCAACGTTAATTGCTTGAAGGAAATTCTAAGTAATCAGTGAAATCTTTTATGTTGAATTAAAACATAAATCCTGTCATTTTACTGAGTTTCTGTGTTTTCAACAATTGAATCCCTACTGACTGCTGCAAAAGTGAACATATCGGTCATGAAAGGTAGTCGTGCAACCGAAATTCAAGTGCAACGCAAGTCAGCGATGGCCGGGGGTGCAGCAACGGGCGATCAAAACGCAAAGGCACGTCGAGTGACCGTGCTTGCCGAGCATCACACGTTTGACACGATCGACCGACAGAGTCCAGCACCGGTTTATCTTGATTTCGACGAATCGTTCGATCACGAAACCATTGACTCCGTGCAGGATGCTCAGCTTATTCAAAATGAACACACCGAAAGCAGGTTCAGCAAAGAAAGTCGAATGCATACGCGGGTTCTGTGCAGTGGTTCTTTTTTCAAAACCTTCAAAATTAGTGAGCTGTTTGGTTGCAACGAGAAATTGCAACGCATTGGAGAACACAACGGCAGCCAATCAGCAGCTAAGATTTTTTGTACAAGCGTCTCCGGAGGCTCGGTGTGCCTGAAACCGTTTTTTCTTTAAATCTCATTAACGTCAGGAGCAGTAAAAATTGCATTTGTTGAAAACCATAAAGCAAAATCCTTTGCGGATAATAAACGTAGCAGTTGTTTATAAGCGTTTTCGGCGAGCAAATGAATCTATTTCTTCGTACATTTTTTTGTACTTCAACACACTGAGCAAACAATAATGGAAATATGATTTTTGTTCTTTTGGTGCCAGTTTGTGCGTTTCCGCGGAAGCAATAATACCGTAATAGGCGTGTGTAACGATCTGAAAAACACGAACAAATTGCTTGTTTGCTGACAAATGCCAAATATTCAAGTACCGCTTGCTTGTTCAGCAAGTTTTTGGTTTGCTGGTGTCACAAGCCGTGCATTTGATAGTACGAACGCAAAGCCAGTGTGTTTTGATGACAAACAAGCCAGTGAATTTTTTTGGGGCACACAAAGCCAGTGGGTTTATGTGTGACACACAAAGCCAGCGCGTGCTGTTTGTTGCACACAAAGCCAGTGCGTTTGTTGGTGGCACGCGCAAAGCCAGTGCGTTTGCAGTCACGGTTCGATCACGAACATCCGAGCGCCTGCGAGCAACAGACATCGACGATTCACGTTGAATCCGATCATATTCGCAAAACAGAAACGCCAGCAGCGACGTGAATCGATCTCAGCTCTGAAACTTTCCTACTACGGAAACAATATGGATTGTGAGTAATAGTTTCGATAGCGGCTTGAAGCTGAACATGCTGCGGCTCTAGAACTAAAATTGGCACGCACACAAAAGAAGATTTAGCGTCTTCACAGGTGTTGACCACCGGCTATTTGTAGAACTTCAACAAACTTGTCTCAACTAAATACCGTATTACCCCCAATAAACCCCCATGGGGGATTAATACGTCAGCGACTTTTAGGGGTGGGGGTTTATTGGTGGGGGGGGATTATTGGTGGGGGGGGGGTTTATTTACAAAAAAATTCTAGGGGTGGGGGTTTGTTGAAAAATGGCAAAAATACCTTGCATGGCAGGCAAGAAAGTCGCAGAAACTTCTACGCTACATAGAAATTTCCTTTTATAACAGCCTTTTGTAATGAAATTACTATAAACTCACCCATTTGGGGCCTTTGGTAGCACAATTTCATCATTTTCACTGCAACCAGCCACTGAATTTGCTGGGTATGTGTTTCAAACAGGTCTCCAATAATCCCCCATGGGGGATTATTTGTGGGGGGGATTATTTGGAAACTGGTCGGGGGGGTGGGGGTTTATTGGTGGGGGGGATTAATGGTGGGGGGGGGGGTTTAATGGGGGTAATACGGTACTAACTAAATAAATGTCTCAACTCGTTTTTTAAAAAAGGTTTAGGACGTCAAGTTTGTGTTTCTATTTTCAGTGGACGAGCTTGACGAGGGCATGGGCGTCTGCGGCTACATCCTCACCGGCCTCTCATGGTTGATTGTTCTCGCCACCTTTCCACTGTCAATCGTGTTTTGCCTCAAGGTTGGTTTTCGTTACCATATGCAGGTTGAAACAATGTCTTTCAACCCGCGTTTTCACATCCACATCACTGTTATTGCATCGGCATCAACATCAACATTTGTGTCAGTTTTTAGATCAATGTATTCATATCGTGTGTAACATGTCTCCGATTTTCACTGCATGCATGACAGGTTGTGCAAGAGTACGAACGTGCTGTGATATTCAGACTTGGCCGACTGTTGGACGGTGGCGCAAAAGGACCTGGTCAGTTCACAGTCGGGTCTGAAAGTTTTCAGGCATCAGCTGATTGGCTGTTAGTTCTCAGGTACAAACCGGAAATTCAAAAGGTATTTGCGATTTTTTTTCAAAAATAAATGAATTGTCGGGGAAAATGGAACCTTGAAACATCAGAAATCCATTCTTGAAACATCGGCAAAATGTAAAAGCAAATTTCATAGTAACTGTTCATTTTGTAGCATTTTGTTCATAGCAAAAAAATGTTTGCGATGATTTTGTCTGTTTTTCAAAAATCATTTTTTCAAAATTTTTAAATATGAATACCAATCCGTTCATTCGCTTTTGCTTCAGGAATCTTTTTTGTGCTGCCGTGCATTGAGACGTACACCAAAGTTGACCTTCGCACTGTGTCGTTCGATGTACCGCCGCAAGAGGTTGAGTTCTTTATTTTTCCGCATTTTGAGAACGTTTTAGCTGCATGTGATTTGTTGAAGCGAAGCTATAATAAACCCAGTTCCGCAGCAGTGTTCAAATTATTTCACACAATTTCGATTTTATGGTTCACTTATTAATGGACATCCTGCCGTCACATCATTCCAAAAACCGCTGTGGAACCGGATTTGCACACGTGGCGTCGCATTGCAGATCCTGACGAAGGACTCTGTGACGGTGAGCGTGGACGCCGTCGTGTACTACCGCGTCAGCAACGCGACCGTGTCCGTGGCGAACGTCGAGAACGCCCACCACAGCACACGGCTGCTCGCACAGACGACGCTGCGCAACATGCTCGGCACGCGCTCGCTCGCAGAGATACTCTCCGACCGCGAGACGCTCGCGAACGCCATGCAGGTGCGAGCCTTTCGCCGCTTGCCACACTCAAAGCGTTCGCACGCACGCATAGCAAAATGTGTCATAAATTGCGCGGCAACTCAAATTTGTGGCGCCATCAAATTGTCCTTGTTCAGTGAACGCAAGGAAGCGGAAAAGAGCGAACACCAAACGTTGACTGTAAAAGTTGTGTTATCTTCTCGATAATGCTACCTGCTGCTTTCTCAGTAATATCTCAATTCATCTTTATGCCAACCATGAGGACGCAAGTTGAAATGTGCAGCCAATTCTAGTGAACTCCATGCAATGTTGCAAAATAAGATTCGTGAGTTGATCAGATCATTTTGGACGAGGCCACGGACAACTGGGGCATAAAAGTTGAACGGGTTGAGATGTAAGTGTTGCGCTGGTATAAGATTGAAAACAGGCGATCCTTAGTTTCATTCCTGGCACAGTTTTGACGTATCAACAATTTTATGTCAACTTTTGATTCGACCGAGTGCAAATTCATGATAAAATTAAAGATCGTCTTGTTGCATGCAATCTTAACATTTTCAATGTTGCAACACTGTTGTTCTGAATGTGGCACATTGGTCTGTGCACGTGCAACAATGCCAGTTTTCGAGAGCACCACCACCAAAACACTTTGCTCGTCTGCTTATTGCATTTTTATGCTTGTTGGGTAATTCAAACTTTTCGCACGACGTACAATTCTGTGAAGTGAACGTGTTTTTGGTTCAGATATTGTTCTTGTTGCGTTTTAGGTTTTTCAGTGTGTTTTTGTTACGCCGTTTTCCAGGAGCTCTTGGACGACGCCACCGGTTCGTGGGGCATCAAGGTTGAACGCGTCGAAATGTGAGTGTGATGCACACAGGCGCACTGCGAGAACAAACCGACAGTTTTTGTGAGAGCATGGGTCACAAAACATGCACTGATGTACATATGGTTTAATTAGCCACCTTCGAATCAAGCTTATCCCTAAAGAAAACCCCTCAAATTGGAATCAGGTTCAAAATCGATTCGTTTATTTTGCAGCAAAGACGTTCGCCTGCCAGTGCAACTGCAAAGAGCCATGGCCGCCGAGGCTGAGGCGTCGCGGGAGGCTCGGGCAAAAGTTGGTCATCGTTAGATCTAGAAATTCAGACGGATATCTTTTTTAAAAATCTGGTCACCCGGCCCACGCTAAAAAAATATCCGAACTCTCGTGTCTGGTGGCGTGTCCGGCGTCGTGTTCCGCCGAGAATAAAAACTGCATTTAAAAAACGCGCAATTATAAAATTTAAATAAAAATTTGCGACCGTGACGGGCACAGCACACGACGCGGGACACGGACACAGCTCGGGATACGCCACCGGAGACCGGACAGTGCCCCTCCACTTGAACCAGCAATGCGATGCGCTTGCAATCAACTTGCTCGATTTGGTGTTTTGAATGGTCCATTCAACAGCTTAACTCAGTTCGCATCTAATTCAGCGTTTTTCCAGGTGATCGCCGCAGAAGGTGAGCAAAAAGCGAGTCGGGCACTGAAAGAGGCCGCAGACACGATTCACACGTCGCCGGGCGCGCTGCAGCTGCGCTTCCTGCAGACGATGAGCTCGATCGCCGCCGAGAAGAACTCGACCATTCTGTTTCCGTTGCCGGTCGATTTCATCAAGCATTTCCTGAAACAACAACGCGCCAAACAACGGCTATGACTGGCAATACGGAACTTTGGTGATTATATTATAAGGTTTTTTTATTTTTGTAAGACGCTTGGTGCCATCAATTGACGATGTTTGAACGCCATGTGAATTTTTCAGCAGCCAATGTTTACGCCTTGTGTTTTCTGTTGTAAAGTTGCTTTTCAGTCAAATACTTTCAGCGATTGTATTCAGTTTTGTACACATGTGACATGTGCTAGTTTTACGCGGACGTTTTCTCAAATGTTATGCGTTCAAATGTGAGACCACACGACCAAACTTCAAGAAAAGCAACTCCATCATTCACAGCCGAGCACATGAACATTAAAAAAAGATTGAAACTTCTAATAACTCGACGTAAATGCCAACGAAAGAGAGATGCCAAAATCACATGCATGCTCACAAACAAAGCAGTCTCATGACGAACTTTCGAACAACATTTTTAAAAGCGGACCAGCAAAGTTCAAGAACACATAACATGACAATGAAAGTGATGACTAATAGACAGACAGTCAATGAAGACAGCTCACTTGCTTGATCAATAAACGCGTCTTTGAAAAAAACTGCGTCGCTTTCTCATTTTTCTCCAGTTGAAATTTCAACAGTGCTGTTGCAACCCAACACACAACCCGCCTGACGTGTTTTTTTTCTGTGATATGACAGCTTGCGCACAACATTATTACAGCACTGTCGTTGCAATCTGTTGAAAAGTGCCAAGAGAACGTTTTCAAAACAGTAGTTCACGCCTGGCAATCACTCACGAAATTGGGGTTCGCTTGCTGTCAAGAACAAAAGCTACGTTGTCATGAAGGTTGTCACGTTATTGGTGAGTTCATAAAAACACCAAATGGTGAATGTGCAAAAACTGCACTGTGTCGCGGATTGTTTCTGTGAAATTGTGCATTTTTTCCGTGACTCCACAACACACTGCAACAAATTGTGAGCAATGCATTGGATTGTTGTTGGTGCTTTCCAGTCGTATTTGCGTTGGCATATATTTGTACGTGCAACAGTGTTGAATGTTTGTGCTGTTTGTTTGGCTGCTTTTTTCTTGTTTCCACCAGTATCAATCGCTTTTCGATAGTGTGTAATAAATAAATTTCGCAAAACTATTCAACCGCGCAAGCACCCAATCAAAATTTCTGCCTTTTTCTTCAGCTTTTGGCTTCTGATAACAAAACGGCAGCAAACGTAAACTGTGTCCTTGTTTTCAGATGACAATGTTTTGAAGGGTGTGTCAGCACGCAACTCCATCCGGCCGCCATCAGACAGCCACACAAAAGGCATCACCCAAAAAAGGGCAAAATGGCGCCGGTGCGTTTCCGTGGTCAGAACTACGAAGAGCTGCAGAAGAGATGCAGACAGGAGCAGAACAAGTTCGTCGATCCGGAGTTCACGCCTGACACGGCGTCGTTGTTCTTTGACGAAAACGCACGGCATGACATCGTTTGGAAACGGCCCTGTGTTGGTTCTTTGAACGCTTGTTTGTTTTTACGTTTGCTGTCAAGTGAGATCCAAGTCCAAGATATTCTCAGGTGCTGCACCAGTTTCTGTAATTCTTAACTTGCTCGTGCAGGATCTTGTCTCAGAGCCTCACCTGTTCGTTGACGGTGCAGACATCAACGACATCACACAGGGCGACCTTGGCAACTGCTGGTTTGTCGCTGCCTGCTCTGCGTTGACACACAATAAAAAACTGTTGGACAAGGTGAACAACTGAACTGGGAGAAAAAACTTTGTATAGTTTTTTCTAAACGTGTCGTCGGACCAAAATGACGTCATGTGCTCTAAATATTCATTCTTTTGTCATGCAAAGAGCAAAACAAATCTAGCTTTCAGGTTGGCTGCTGACCTTTTCACGTGAAAAGGCGGGCTGAAATTCTGGTGCCTAGCATAACAAATGGGTGTTTGAAGCAAATGACGTCCTTTTTGTCCGACACGTTTGAATAAATCTCCAATATCACAATCGCCATCCCAAATGTTTTTAATCTCAGAAGTTTTTTCCCTACAAAATAAATTAAACCTGCCACATTTGTTGCCAGGTGATTCCACACCGTCGAGATCAGGAGTGGGGGTCGGACAAGTTTGATGCGAGCATTTTTCGCTTTCAACTTTGGCGCTGGGGTCATTGGAACGAAATTGTAATTGACGACTTTCTGCCGACGCGAAATGGGCAACTGTGCTACGGACGGTCGAAGACAAACAACGAATTCTGGAGTGCATTGCTCGAAAAAGCGTTCGCAAAGTTAGACCGTTCAGTTTACGCTTGTTTGCCTGATTCAGATTTTGTCTGCGATTTTACGACTCAGCAATATGTTTTACAAAAACGATAACGTATGTGTAGGTGGTATGCAGGTGGGCGTGGAACAAAAAAAACAAAAGAAAAAGTTCAAATTCAATTGTTAAAAACAGGACAACGAGGAAAATGTTCAACTTCAGAATGTACGGTTGCTACGAAGCGCTCAGTGGCGGCCAACTGTCGAACGCGCTGGTCGAAGTGTCTGGTGGTGTTCCGGAGAACATTGACCTCTCAGGCAAATCCGTCTACAGCAAGGAATCACACGCCAGGCAAACGCTGTTCTACGATTTGAAAGAACACTTCAGTTACAAGGCGCTCATGGTCGCTGCAATCAAGGTAAAAAAGGCAAAACACTGGTCGCCCAGCGACGAATTAAAAGGATCTGTGCAAAATATGGGAATCTTCTCAGTACCATTGGCAGATTACATTCTTTCTGTAATTATTCGCTTTTAAAGTAAAAATAATAACAATACAATCCAACAGTCAACATTCAAACCCACACAACCCCAACCACACCTCACGGTGCAATCAAATTAGCTTTTAGAAAAAGGGATGACTTTTCTTTGGCAACATAACCAACCACTGGATGCGGCTGCTGTTGTTTGGCATCTGAAAAGTTTCAATCGTCCTTGCAAACCTATGCAGTAAAAACTCTCTTCCCTGTCTGAAATTTAAATTTTGTTTGCAAACAAACGAGAATTAATTGATGAGACGTGGTGCGTTCAATTGATGTGCAGGCCAGCACAAAAGAAGACGTCGAGAAGCCGTTGGACTGCGGTCTGTTGCGTGGCCACGCGTACGCGATCACTGCACTGCACCAGATTGAGCTCGACAACAAACAACGCGGCCTCTTTGAGATGTTCAGTTCGAACGAGAAAATTCGCATGGTCCGTCTGCATAATCCGTGGGGTGAAAAGGAGTGGAATGGCGCCTGGTCGGATGGGTGCGTCGGGGTGGGGGGGGGGGGGCGTTGCTTGTTTGTTCGTTGCTTGGATGCTGGTTTTAATAAATTTGGACCAACTTTATTTCATGTTCCAGTGTTCTGCATGCAACAATCACGCCAAAACAAATAGTCAAACCATGTTTCAGGTCACCGGAATGGAACAAAGTGACTGACTCGCAAAAGAAGGAACTCGGCATCGTTGTGGATGAGGACGGAGAATTTTGGTGTGCAGATTCTTATTTCTTATTGGAAACAACGTTTCTCACACTTTCAACTGCCGAATTTACCCTATGAAATTTCGCTTTCAGGATGAACTGGGACGACTTCTGCCATTTCTTCACGACGGTCAGCGTGTGCCACGTGAACAGCACCGGCTTCTTCTCGTCGAAACGTTTCCATGAAGAAATCTTTTTCGGCGAATGGACGAAATCGAGTAAACCTGGCGGTCTCCAGGATCGCGCTGGCGGTTGTGCGAACAACACTGCTACATTCCTTTGCAATCCACAGGTACAATGACTGCGTTGCCTAAGAGACCTTTGCAGACGTTGTTTTCTTATCCTCATTTTTTGCCCTTTCGCTTTCAGTATCTAGTCGACGTCACCAGCAGCTCTCTGCAGCAATTGAACATTTCGCTGTCGCAAAAAGACTTTGACGATTCGCCGGCAGGCAAACGAGAACGAATCGGCTACTTGACGATCGGCATGCACGTGATGAGAGTGGAGAACAACAGAAGGTGCCTCAAATTACGGCGTTATATTCGATACATTTAAACCCAATTGTTGTGGAGGCATTACTGTTGTGGAACCAGCTCAAAGGCCATATTCAGCCAGATTCACTGAAAATTGCTGATTGGTTTTGTTTGCCAGGTATCGAGTGCACCAACAGACCGAGGGCGTTGCAACGTCGCAGTACAGTCCAACGCGTTCCGTGTTCCTGAAGCTGCGTGACCTCCGCAAAGGGCGCTACGTGATTGTGCCGACCACGTTTGACGCTGGCAGACGCGGCGCGTTCATGCTGCGCATCGCGTCGCCGGATGCCGTCACCGCCCGGTCGGTGGTTATTATCTTCGTGGCAAGGAGGCCGAGTAATGTTGAATGTGTGCAAAAGCCGCACACTTGAAAACTGAACGCGCTGTGTTTCGAACGTAGTTCGAATAAGAATTTGAATAAATTCCTTCATGTGGAGAAAGTTATGATTAATTTTATTCTTTCAATTTCTTGCAAAAGTCTGCGTCAGATTACGTTTACTTTTGATGAGTTCAAATCGCCGCGCAGTCGTGAAACAGTTTTCCTATCCGTGCGTGCAATTGCATATTACGACACGCTCAATAAGAAAGATAATAGCTGATTGACTTGCTTGAATTTGAAATTAAGGGTATTGCACATTTTGGTGGTGCTGGAAGTTTCGGGTGTCAGCTTGTTTGTTGGTTGTTCTGTTTCTCTATCAGGGTCAGATCGGGCCATTCAAAAACTGCATTTAAGCCTGTGCGACCTGTATTTTTAAGACGAGTTCAAAAGCAAACCAATCAAGTTTTTGACAGTTTCTGCAGCTGATTGTTTCAGTTTTTTTTCGTTAATCTTCGAGATTACTGTTTTTTTCCCTCAGCGAACTGACCGAACACCAGCCGTCAGCCGGCTTGTGCAGCTGCTTCACGAGGAAGATCTGCTGTGTGACACGCCTGAAACTGGTCGATGCCAGGAACTTGGAAGACGCCAATCGCAAAGATGGTATGGTCTGTTGGTTTGAATCTGTCAATTACGTAATGCAGCCGCGAAGTTTCTGTCTGACGCTGTGTGGTCGTGGTGTCTGCGTTGTGCTGTGCGTCAGTATTATCCTAATCATATCGTCTGACAATCTAAATTTTCGCCAAATTGTTGAAATGGAAAACTGGTTTTTTTTTCTAGCATCGGATCCGTACTGCATCGTGAAATGTGAGTCGGAAAAAGAGCGCACGAACTACGTCAGCGGCAGCAACAGTCCGCAGTTCAACGTGGAGTACATCTTCTATCGCAAAAAGCCGGAGCAAGTCATCGAAATCGAGGTCAGTTATGGTTGCACTCGTTCATCACTGCAGTCGATCCGTTGGTTGGCTGAGTTTGACTATGGGGCGTATGCAAGCACGACGGTGTGCAGCCGTGGACAACGATGCAGCTCCTACACAGCGTCCACACCCGACCGAGCCCGCTCGATCGGCCAAAATGCGTCACTACCTTTCCCATCTCTGGACCATGAACAACAACGATGTGCAGCCAATCAACGGCTACTGTTTGAGTCTACTAAAAAGTAACTACTCAACAAATCTGTTGAGTAACCAGTGCTTCCATTGGTATATTGGCTGGCTTTATTCTCACAATGCTTGTCGACGTTTTTCTTCAGTACTTTTTCTGCGTGTCCGTCCGTGAACATGCAGGCCATATACACAAGAACTCTGTCCGTATGTGCTTCACTTTCAGTTGTGGGATTCGAACTACATGCGCGACTCATTCCTCGGCCGAGTGCAGCAGCATGCGCCGATTGACAACGAAAACAAACGAATCGACGTGCCACTGTCCGGCTATAAAACGACTGACCCGCCAATGCACGGCACACTCACCATCGAACTCGCGACCTACGACGATACGCTGTACTTGTGATTGTTGCCAATTCATTCTTGCTTGATTTTGGTATTTTTGGAATTTTGCAACATTGTGATTCACGCTATTGATGGTGCCTTCAATTTTACAAACAATGGTGATCGCTTTGTTTTGTGTTCAACATTTCGCTTTTCAGTTGACTTGTGAACTATCTGTTTAAAGAATAAAACAGACCCATAAAAGGTTGGCTTTCGATTGCACTGATTATTCTGGGAGTGTTTCAAAGATCATTTCCATCTGCGTGTCTGTCTCATTTTGACTTTTCATCAAGAACAAACACGCGTATACATTTGAGTTTAAAAATTCTCGCACCGCAAAAAGATTCAGGTCATTTTGAAACACTGCAAGTCTGTGCCAAAGTTTGCGAGTGTTGTTCAAAATGCCACTATAGAATTGATTGAAATGCAGCGTTTGTTTGCCAGGAAAATTGCATGTGTAAAAAGCGAAAATCACGGCAGTCGCAGTAACAATGCGGTCAAGTATCCTGTTTTCACGTGTTCTACCGGAAACCGAAATAGTGACACTGCAACAACAACAACAACGCGATGCGACAACATTGGTGGCAATCATCACATTCTCCGTCGTTACGTGCAGGATATAATGAAAATAAAACATCGATGAGGCTTTGGATCTGTTGGACGTTTCATTCCATTCAGACTCGTCGTGTTTTTCCCATCTGGACACCGACCCGGCTCAATCAATATGATTTGACTGATCATGAAATACTTCTATGTCGCGTGTGTATGTCTGTGTGTCATTACATGCACATGATTGCATGTCACATAAAAACACACACGTGCACTGATTTGTGGCCAACATTGTCACTGGAATGCCAAAGTTTGACAGAAAAAAACTCGTCAACTCGAGAAAATCTGATATGACCAATTTTAAACTCAGATTAGAGTGAAATGCAATCATGTTTTCAAACACGTGCACACGCGCTGTTTTTTCTTTCACGTCGTCATTTTACAGCTGAATGCGCGTCTCCCGTCTGCATCTAGCATTGCGTTTTGACTGATTTGTTCGACCAGTGGTTTGCTCTCGCAATAAATCCACTGTGTAATCAATGACTTTTTCGCCTCTGCTCTGTCGTTCAGTCCACAAATTATTTCGGACTTGGTTTCGTCCTTCAGCGCGCAGTTTGTATCGTTTCTTTCTGAACGTCTCAACGAAGTGTTTGCGTTTCGATCAACAGGGTGATAAAAAACACCAGTTTTTTTTGACGACAGAGATTTGCAGACTGCACGACAAATCGAACTTGAATTATCTCCTCACCCTTCCACAACCCCCCCCCATCCCTTACCCCTCTCCCCACCCCCCCCCCCACTTCCACCCCCCTCTCCCCCCCCCCCCTTCCACCCACCCCTACAAACCTTTAACACACCCCCCTACACCCCCCACTTTCCCCCCTAACCCCCACCCCACCCTTTCTCCACTCACCCATTTTCCACCACTTACAACCCACCCTCCCCTACCCCCACAAAAACCAAAAAAAAAACACAACCACAAACCCAAACCCACAAATCACTAAACAAAAAAAAAAAAAAAAACACTAACCCACTCAAGCAAAATCTTTTTGTGTCGTCATCCTTGTTGCGGTTGCTTTGCGTCATTGTGAGCAGTGAGCACCGTAAGATTGACAATCTCAATTATTATCAACATTTTCGATATCAACCATATCAACATGGCAAAGGGATTGCCATCGGATTTCTTGGCTCAACGACTCAATGAATTTCGCAACGAGAATCCGCTATGGCAACTGCTGTTGGCGTCTTGCGCCGTGCAAGTGATCGCAGCAACCATGGCGCCATTGTAAGGAGGAACACCCTTCTGAAATGTTTTCGTGCTTTTAAAAAATACTTGAGAGCCGAAACCCACACGACCGTAGCCTTGTAAGACTGAAGCTTCCGGCACTGCCGTAGTTTGCACGGGCGAAAGCCTGTGCGACCGTAGCTTATAAGGTCTAAACCTGCACGACCGTAGTTTGTACAGGTCAAAGCCTGCGCGACCGTAACTTGCACGACTGAAACCTGCACGACCGTAGCTTGTACGGACGTACCCTGCACGGCCGTAGCTTGTACGACCTAATCTTTTTATTGTACACGGCCGGAGACGACCGCAGCGGCCTGCCTTACCTAAGCACACATCCCGCTAGGTGTAGCCCCTCCCCGGCACAGTTTTTCTTGATCTTTCATTCTGAAGTGAAGACCTGTTGTCTTGCGCTTGCAGTTGGTGAAGCCGCAAAACTTTCAGGACTGCTGTGAACAAATGGCGCAAACGTGGCACATCTGACACGGACACACCAATGCCATACATCGTTGGACTGATTGGGTAAACGTTTGTTCGCCTGTTATTTGCGTAGTTATTCAAGTTTTGTTGTTCGTTCTGGTTGACCGTCATTTTTTCGGGTCGATTCATTTCAATAAATATTAACCAAAAAAATCAGCGCATTTCACAATTCAGCACGAGTTTCTGGGCTCGCTACAACTTGTGCACGAGTGACTACAACGCAGTGGCGTTGATGACCTTTGTGATGTGCATGCAGCTGTTCTACACGATCACGATTTGCGTCTATCGGTCACCCGGACCTCACAAAGTCTGTCAGCATATCCTTCCGTTGCTTCAAACGTTTCTTCTTTTGAAAATCGTCAACATAATAAAACAACAGGCGAACTCTATTATAAATTATAGAAATCAGCTGATTGGTCGGTGATGACATGCATACTTTCTGTGCAGGACAGAATCCGCTTCCACAGCGCAATGCCTGCACAGAAAGTATGCATCATGTGATCACCCACCAGTCAGCTGATTGCCTATAATTCAGAGTTTTGTTTTGTTAACTGTACATTGTTGAAATTCGGTATACCAGAAAAAAAACACAACCGAAGCTTTGCAGGAATCACTGCAACGTGCGATCGCGCTGGTGCTCGCTGGTCTTTGCTTGTTGTTGTTGTGCAGCCAGCAGCTGCTCAGTGCGTCCGTTCGTCTGCATTTATTCGGCAGCCTCGCCAGCAGCATGCAGATCGCATCGGCGTTCATGTGCATATTCTTTGTGGTCAGTCGGAGATCACATGTTGTCGGGGGCTTGTATTTTGTTGCTGTAAACTGAATGCATTGAAATTTGGAATTGCACTGAGTGAAATGTCTAATTGAATACGCTTGCTCAAAATGAATGAAAGAAACATTTTGCATTCCGAAAAAAAAACGTTTCAGTACACCGCACTACGCAAAGGTCGCATCGATTTTGTGCCATTTGCACCGGTAGCGTTCACAGTGTCACTCGAGTTGCATGCGGTGCTCTACGGATACTTCATGAATGACATGTACATGTTTGTGAGTCAGATGACTTGTTTATCAGTTCTGTTTGTCAAACAACTGGTTAATTGGATGGATTTTTTTAAAACTTTTTTCTTTTTTCTTATTATATTATCATAAAATACATAAAACGATGGACACTTGTGCGTTTGTTTCAGCTATCAAATCTGTGTTTCCTTTGTTGCGACGGTAGTTTATGCGCGCTGTTCTTTCTGCTGCCAACCGAACCGGAGAAGGTGAAAGCAGACGAGACGTGCTCTGAATCAGAGCAGTGCTCTGAGGAGACGGAACAGTTGATAGAGCAAACAACGTTGACAAGCGCACGACCGACTGGGGCCAGGGGCTTCTGCAAAGCGCCTGTTTTCGTTGCCCCTCAACGGGCAAAGCAAGTGTCGCAAAGTGAATGTGTCGTCGTTTGAACGGGATTTTGAGTATTCTGATCTTTTTGTACAGTTTTTTTTTGCATTTCACGCTTTACACGAATCGTGTTTCCTGTGATATAAGCGGCTATAGATTATATCGATCACTATTTCACTGATCGGCTTTTGGCACATTTATCGATTTGGCGTAGAAGTTAGATAGCTACAGGATGCAGGTGTTTACAACAATGATGAAACGTCGCGTGGTGAAATTAGGAATAGAAATAGTACAGAATTCGCTCTGGATAGAATACCAAACAATCCAAAGTTGACAACACGCAGGAGTGAAAAAAAGCCAACAACATCAATACGATACCAACAGAACATCAACAGAAATCATAAAAACGAAATATAAAAGTTTGCAGAAACCCAAAACTGAGCTAAAATACCAAAATTCACAACACCAAGGTAACGATGGATTATGTTGAACTCCGAGAAAGATAAGTTTGTGGAAAGAAATGCACTGAAAGAAAAGAATATACCATTTTCAACGTTACAACAATGGAAATCCTCAAATACGACAGTCTGGATGTCAAAACATGACCAACGGGGTCTCGACACAATCTCTTGTTGTCCCAATCCGATTATCACCCAATCTGTGTCGATTGTTTGTGCATAGTTTTTGTGTTCGCTCATGAGTAAAGTACCCTGACGCTAGCGCACACTGCAGTAAGATCGTGTCGAAACCCACTGACCGATCCCCAAGCCGTACTCCGTGAACCCAGAGTTGTGGAAATGGTTGTTCATACATTGCTCAACTGTAGATTTTTGAGCAAGTCTGCTAATTCATGTTCAGCTAAAAATTGCCAAAAAAAACAAACTGAAAAAAGCTCAATTGACTCGCCACACGATCATACCGGTTCTCTCTCAGGTATTGTGCATGAATATCGATGTGTGTAAAGAATAACAAACGCACGGATTAAAGGAATAGGGCTCTTAAGATAAATAGCGCTTTGAAAGGCCAGATACAGATTGGAGAATAATACTGAAACGATAAGTTAAAACTTAATTCGTTAGTTAAAATGTTAGTGATGGAAAAATAAATGACTAGCGACAACCGGTCAACGCACTGTCCCAAGGTATCTTGTTTAAAATTATTGAACAATCCAACAAAATAAAACAACTCCAACGCAAACACAAAGGCTAAGCAATGGTTACCCAAATGCCCCAATGCACAGTGACTTTGTGAGCCTTTTAATGGTTTTAAAGCATAAGCTCTAAATAAATCAAAGCAAACCGACAATAAAATAATGGAAGCTATGAAATTCAGCAACAACCAACAAAAAACTGTAACCAGCACCACAAAAAGCCGGGAAATGAAGAACTTCAGGTCAGGACCATATGGACAAAAGCAACAAATAGCTAATTGAGAGACAAAAAAAACAGGAAGAATCGAAACAACAACAATGCACTTATGGGCACTTTCGACCAAAATAATCCCGCGCCACTAAAATCGAACAAAGCGAAGCACACACAAGCGCCACATTATGAAGCATTAGCCCTCATAAAAGTAACCCCGAAAAGCCGATGATTCGCCCCTGAAAGGGCCAATGTTACGATGATCACGAGGCGCCCGAGAGCGCGAGCAGCGCAGCGTTGTCCATGTTGTGCAGGTTGTTGAGCACGACCGCCTCCACCGGCGCCGCCCCGTGGCAGTAGCACGCGTGCTCTGCGCCGCCGCCCGCTTTCTGGTTGGCGTCTGCCTTTTGTCGACAGCGTGCGTGCATGTCCATCGGGTCACGATAGTCCGGTTTCGGTGGCGCACGCATTGGCGCTGAGTTTGACGGGCGATTCAACGGACTGTCGAGCGCGGCTTGCATCAGTGATTGATCGGTGATCGGAGGCTGCACTGGTGAGAATGAAGCAGGCGGTTCACTGGTCTCTCGTGCTGCGTGCAGTGAGGCAGACTTGGGCACAGCGCAGCTGGCACCTCCGCCGAAATACGCCGCTGCGAACTCGATGCTCGAGCGACTACTCGGAATGAACGACGTCTTGGCTACAGCGGTCGTCGGCGTTGCACCGGAGGAACCGGTCACGATCGACGTGCACGACTTGCTGGGCGAGCTGTGCGCCGAGTGCGACGGCATCGAGGAGAAGCACGAGTCTGAAAGTGAACACGCTACGATTGGAATTGTGCGGAATTACTGAATTATATTGAATATTTCAATAGATTCGATGGATAGAATCATAGAAATGACAAAAGGACATTTGAAAAAACAAATCAAATCGAAACTCTGCAGCGCTGTATTGATATACTCGTCAAAATTATCTATTACAGCGACTAATCTGTTATCAGAAAGTACAACAGTTGTTTGTTTTGTCTAACTGTTTCACGTAGAAACATTTTGCGCACGCAAAGGGTCTTGAAATTTGTTTGCATTTCACTCGCATCAACAGTATTTTATCATCAAAGTAGTATGACACATAGCGGCGCGCTAAAATTTTCTTTCAAACTTTTTGTACTTTTAAAAGAAACGGATAGGACCACAGCTATTTTGCTGTGAAATAAGGGTAAATGGCATATATTTCGGTCCCTGTTTTTTTTGTTACACGTTTAGCCCCCTTATCACATCAAATAATGATTTTATCAGAAACAAACTCATACGCAGTGCAAATCGGCTTTTCACGAACCAGAGCTGCACTCTTTCAAGTGCTAACTAAATCATCCACACATAGTTCCACAAAAAACCGTGACAAATAATTCAATCAGCCGTTTCGGTCTCCCGGCCTCTGGTGGCTTATTGACTGGCTTACTGGCTGTGTGTCTGTATCTTTCAGTTTTCTAGCTGCTATAAATTAAATAAATTTGCTTGTGTGTTGGTGTTGGACAGCCAGCTCTTCTGGTCATGTGAAAGTTTCTAGCAGTGTGCTGATTAACTTTCCACTCTCAAGATAAATGAATACCTTCAGAATGAAGACAATTTTTACTGTTTCAAACCGGCTAATTCAAAAACATATCACCTAAATTCCCTTTCTTCCCCCACCAGTAAAAATTGAACGACAATTTATAAAACTTGTTCTGAAACAAGAGAAGTAAAATCTGTTCGAGAATACACAAGCATATAAGCACATTGTAAAAAATATTATTTTTCAAAAAATCCACAAATTTCAATTTAAAATACCGTTGCCGTTCACTCTGTACGTAGTTCCCATTCTTTAGTGGCTATTTCCTTTTTTCCAGTCCCCTGCCGCTTATGAGAAGATAAAAATGTAGTTTGTTGATGTTTAGCTGTGACAACAGCTGCTCACGTACAACACAAGCTGACAAACGAAACCAGCAAGACATGGGCCAGGCTCAGGCATCATTCAAACATGCGTGCGCCGAGGCCGAGAAAATTGAAAAGCAGCGCTGGTCGGTCTGGGCTGGGTGGTGACGTCTCGGTTGGTGCTGGTTTGCACAATCTGTCGTTCATCGCATACAGTACTAAATGCTGCTGTCAGCTCTTACATAACCGCTGCCTGGCTGTTGTATTGTGCACGTTGGAATTATGAATTGAGATTTACAGATGAACAGACCGGTCGCAATCAGCTGGTCCGACCAAAAGCAGGGCATTATCCAATCATCAAAGGTTACAACCTTACAAAATCACGCAATAAAAATTGCAGCAGTGAAACAGAAAAAAGCCGGCAAACTGTAGCGCATGCCTGGTGAGTTCGGCTGGCGTCCGTATATCTCAATCGAGAGCGACTCCTTCGCAATCAGTCCCTCGGGCGCGTTTCGGTATCCGCCGCCGCCGCGTGTGGGGCTGCCGAATCGTGACTGCTCCGACGAGTAGTAGGACGTTGACTTGCACGGACTGACGCTGCGCGCTGCACTGGCAGTCGGCGAATGCTGCTGGTGCACGCGGCGCGCTGCCGAGGTGTAGTGATCGAGCGGCGGGATGACGCTGCCACGGCCAGCTGCAAACGGGCAAGCGCGTGAACGTTGCACAGCTGCAAATCAATCACAGGCAACAGCACGTGCTCCACTGGCACAATGCGTCGCACACAAACGTGGCAACAATCCGCACTGCACATTCGTCAGTTCTGCTGCTAACTGTAAGCTAAAGTAAGATAAAGCTAAAGCTAACTAAAGTAAGCTCACTGAATTCAAACGACACTCCACACTGTACACGTTGTCCAAATCCAAACATTCCAACCAACCTGTGTCAATTCGTGATGAGCCGCCAGTTGTCGTTGTTGCCTTCAGTGGTGGCGGTTGAAGCGGGTGGTGCTGCGTCGGGTGCCCCCCGTGTGGTTCGTTGTGCGTTTGCGGCTGGTCGCGTCGCTGCAACCTCGGTGATCGCGCTGCCTGTGTGCTCTCAAATGCTGCTGCTGGTGTCTCGGCACGGCGTTGCGCCTGCGGTGAGTTCGCAACAGGCTGCCTCTCTGGCCGTCGCAGAGGCTCGATCACTGGCGCGCCCGGTTGACCAGCGCCTTGAGTGACGTCCCGACAGTTCGCTGGTGCACTTGGCTGGTCTCGCAGTGCCGCTGACTCCGCACGACCAGTAGGCTGGATCACAGGTGATGCGTTGGTGCGTTTCGCTGGTGACGGTGAATGTTTGCCAGGGCTCGCGGGTGTTTTAGTGGTTTTAGCGAGCTTTGTTGGTGACTGCGAGCGACGAGTGGGCGACGCAGGCGCACGGGCTGCGTAGGTCGAAGGCATGCGGCCGCCCGGCGCAGGGGCACTGCCAGCGATCGTCAACGGCGCTGCGGGATCGTCTCGCATGAACAGCACCGTCGTGTCGCCAGCGCCCGTTCTGTCCCGTTGTTTGCCGTTGTGCACCTGCTCACGCTCACTCATTGAGCCACCGTCCATCTTCCCATTGGTCCTTCGCTGATTGGCCAGCTCATCGTCATCGACATCCGTCAGTTTGGCCGTCGTCGCACGTGCCACCGCTTTGCCGTCCCATTTCTGCGGCGCGTTCTTCGGCGGCGCCACCAGCGGTTTTTCGGAGTGCGTTGGTTTCACGATTTTTGCGCCACCCGACTTCGATTTCGACTGTGCGGCAGTCTCAGTGTCCCGAGTTGGTGACGTTCGTGGTTGTGAGCCGCCGGACCTGTCCGTTTGAGAGCAGTCCCCAGCCGGCTGCTGGCCATCAATCACTTCATATCCACCGTCATTTCCCCGGCCGCCAGCTCGTTTATGACCAGCAACTTCGCTTTTTTCTGGTGTTGCTGACGTTGACAGTCTCAGTTTGCGGCCGTCTCGAGCGTTGCCCCCATCGTCATCATCCAGAATGATTTCATAGCCGTGGTCCGTGCGTTTTATGCTGCTCCGACGGGCACCGCCCGGTGTGGTGTCGCTTTGCGGGGACTCTGAAGTGGCCACGTTGCGAGCGCGTTGTTCAACGGCGCCGCCTCGTTGACTGGCGCCCACCGCTGCACCGTGATTCGCCGTAGCACTGCACGCGTCGCCTTCGTCGCTCAGCGATATGGAACGATCCAGCAGTTCACTGTTGTCGTTGTTGTCGATCGCGAACGAGTTCGAACCATCGTTGGAAACGTCCGTGGTTGCGACGAGCAACGATCGGCTCAACGGCTGCTGGTGATGTTGATTTCGACTGGCCTCTGGCGTCGCGGTGCAGCTGATGCTTTGTGGACGTGCGGCACGATTGGCGTGGTCTGCTGCTGATGACGGCAGTCGGCGTTGTGCTTGATCACGGTCCGGAATTGGTGACGTTGGCGGACGGGGTGGCGACGGGTCGCCAAAATTGGCGGTGGTGTCATTCGCAGAGAGACTGGCGGTGTCGGTGGCGGCTGGCAACTGCGCTGAATACGGTCGACGGGGGTGATGCTGCTGTGGTGGTGTGCGTGCCAGTTGGTGGCTGCCGAGTGGTGGAGTGCTTGCTGGAGGCTGCGATGCGCTCGCTGCACCGATGTAGCTCGTGTTGTCGTAGTTGCCCTTGGTGCTGCTCGACGTCACTGCCTGCTCACCGCGGTGCACGTCTGCAAAATGCAACAGTTTTTTGTTGTCGATCTTGTTGAGTAATGAGTTTGGATATACATGTATTTTTGTAATTGTGCATTTCTTGTAATTTCTCTTCTGGCCACACCTTGCTTTTTCTAGACCTGCACTGGAACAATCAAAATGTAACAGAACAAATTTGTCGCTTGTACCAAACACATGGAGGCTTGGTGATGGCAACACCGTTTGCCAACCTGTCACATACGCATATCCACTGTCCATGTCGCGATCGTGCTCCTGTGAAGCGCGTTGCCCAGCTTGTGCGTGTGCCCCATGAGCAGCACTGCTGCCCACTGCGCCGTGCACACCCGTCAACTGGCTGATGTCTTCGTACAAATGCTGCGGCGTCTCCGTGCCGGGCACCTGCAATGAGACTCTTGCGGTAAACATTGAAAGTACGTACGTTGTAGGAAAGTCAAAGTGCGCAAAAGCAGACCGTTTCATAGCCATTGTCACTGCCGATTGTTGCATAGTAGTGCGCCTGGGGGTCTTGTTGATACGGTGGCGCGTTCTCTTGGCTGCGTGCTTGCGCTGCCATTCGTTCGCGCAAAACGTCCAACGATTCACGAACGGTGATGTAACTGCATGAAAATACAGAAACGTTGAGGCTTGTTGCTGACACGAGAACATAAGTAAAAAAGCATCTTACTAGCAATGTTCAAATAAAATGCGATTGCACTAACATCAATCACTTCGCAGGTTTAGAATAGTTGCTTTTTATATGCTTGTGGTGCAACGAACAACAAAATCACCCGCACCGCTTGCTTCCATTTGTAAAGATAAAAGCTGCCTGACACTTGTGAACAACCACAACAACCAACCGATACGATGGTTCCCGTTTCGGTGCATTTCCGTCGTTCACTTCGGCGACAGGCGTTTGTGCTTGCGAACGATTTGCAGGTGGCGCCGCAGACGCATAGCCCGGCTCTTCTAGATCATCCGACTGATGTTGCGCATGGTCAGCGTTTGACACGGCTGATGGCTGGCTGGCAGTAGACCACGGTTGATGTGCTGTTGATCGTAAACTGGATGCGGCGGGAGAAGCAGCATCGAACTGTGACGTTGACGGCTTGTTGACGGACGAGTACGCCGCTGGGCTGCCGGCGCCCGGGGCCAATCGAGGCGATGCGCTCGTCTCTGGCGAGTCACGTGACGTCGCTGTACGACGCACCTGTTTGCGATAAAATCAGCTTTAGGACAACTCTAAGAGCCAGCATAGTTGTTGTGTCAAAGTAATCCCGTGAGACAGAGACAGTGGTAAAGCACAGAACAGTAGAATATCGATCATAATATAATAATAGAATGAGTAATGACCAATTGAAGTGTCTCAGAAAGCTAATGATAAGTTAGCACACATGAGTTTTCTTCATCGTGAATGGTTTGTGCTTGCAAGCCTTTTCATAGCGGTGTAGCGCACTTGAGTGTACAGATGATCGTTAGCAGCGCCCGGTCTGTTCAGCCGACTATCCCCGCCAGTTGTCCTGCGTGTCTCGTCAACTTTGGCGTACGGTGGCTCGTCACCTGACGTTGTCGGCCTCGCGTAGTCGCTCGCAATGCTGCTGTATGGATCCTCGCTGCCACCGGAGTAGATCTGAGAAATGGAAAAGTAGAATTATCTATTTTACAAAGTCGCTCATCACGAGCGCTATGACAGTGGTGTAGAAGTGTTTGAAGTGCATCCGAAAACGGACAATTGGCTGAAGGGCCGTGACTGGCATGACGCAGCACCCAAGGATCAGTTATGAAACAGCTCAAGTTGAATTGAACTGAACCCTCTGTGAGTGCCATGTCACTGTGGCAGCCAGTCTCAACACACCATCCAACCTGTTCCGCAGCGGATCTGTCGTGTTGCCGTGCTTCGTGAATGCGCGAGTAAAGTTCGTCAACCGTGGAGGAACTGGTGGAGCGCGTGTCCAATGGAATCGGCGCAGACTGACGTCCGGGGAATATGGGGTACTCGTACTGGTGGCGGTCGGCAGCTGCGCCACGCGACGGCGTCGATTTGTCAATCTGATCGGTTGTTGATAAATGAAATGTTCATTGACACATTACCCTGCCGATTTAGTCAATTGGCTGCTTTTAACGCTTTTACTTCAGGATCACTAATTGAACTACCCTGCTGAATGTAGCCAATCAGCATTACCATGGTAAATTCAAAGGTATGAATTCACAAATAGCATATGTACGACTGTAATGAAATGATAAACAAACTACTGGGCTCAAAAAAACCAAATCATATCAACAACAAATCAGCTAAATCATCAACTGACATCTGCGACTCATCTGACAATTTGGTCGCATGAAAAAATGCCAACGAACTTGCGAATAAGCGTCAACCGGTGGTGCCGATGTGCGCTGGTGCTCGTGGCCGTTGCCAGCACTGCCGAACGCTCTGCCACCCACATCGCCCATTGGTTCCCGCGCGCTCATTGGCGCAATCTGTGCGTACAGATTGCGGGCGGACGAATCAGCGTTGTTGCTGCTGCCGTTGTCACGTGACACCGTGCCACGACCAATCACGGTCTCGTCTCGCACCGTCTGTCGTGTCGTCGTCAACGTCGTTTGACCGCCACGAGACGGTGTGCCGCCGTCAGCTGGCAACTCTGGCTCCGGGCGAACGACGTACTCTCGGGTCAGCGTGGAAATCGGTCGATTGACGCTCTGATTGTTCGGTACGGACGCTGGTGGATAGCCTTTGACGGGCGGCGTGACGTCAGTTGGCGGCAGTGCACGTTGACTCAGTGCCAATGGCGACGACGGCTTGTCCACCGTGGCGTACAGTTCGGAGATGGAGCTTTCGCGTGACGCGCCGCCGGTCACGGTGCTCGTGGTGCGTGGTACCCCGCCGGGATGGTGGACGACCTGCAAAACAGAGAAAACAAATATCATAAATAAACAATAACCTGAAACAATCGAGTGCAACGCATTTGCTGAATGTGCTCGAGCAAGCTCATTAGCAAGGCAACACAACCAACCCGCGCAATTGGAGCATACGATGTAAGAAATTGCTTTCTTGGCAATGCAGATCCGTCACAAACACAAAAAAAACAAATTATTTATCTGGTACTGGTCACTGGTGTCCCTAGGACAGAGTGGAACCAGTTGGCTACCCATGGGACGCTCAGCCGCCCACACACCGCACAGCACAGAAGTTTGGCACGTTTGGGTATTCAGAAACGCTGGAGAAGCAGGCAGCAGCTGCAAACAACTGCGGATGTGCACGCACCACGGTGTCCGGCTGGTCGGAGCGCGCCGGCAGATGCGGCAACGCTCTGTTTTTCTTCTGGCTGTCGTCAGCAGCCAGCAGCGGTTGTTGGTGACGCTGCGTGCCACGAGCCTTCTCACCATGGCCGTTCTCACCGACGCTCACGACCTGCACAACAACAAAAAACACGACAAATGAAAAAAGGAAACTGATTCAGAAGAACTGTTTCTGATGCGATCCCGTTTTCTGTTTAGATTTTATCTATTGAACAACACCACCAGAACGCACCACCAGTCCCTTTTGAGGGCTCGGTCGCGTGTTGTACTTCGTTGCCACCACACCGTACGGCGCGTCATCGTCGTCCATGCTAAATTGAACACTTTCAACATTCGTTGAGAGAAATGGTTTCGGCATTCATCATAATCAAGTCTGCTGAGTCATGTTGTATTGTATCTACAGTCAAAACTGCGAAACATATGCAATTTCTGCATTCTGGCATCCCTGATTGGCTGCATCAAGCTGATTGGACATTGAGTTAAATTCGTAAGCAACCAATCGGCACATGCTTTGCTTTACAAATAGTTTAAAGGACTGTACTGTACGGCCGTAATGCAGCCAGAATAATCAGATACAACCATGAATCATTAGTGTGCTTGTTCAGATTGAGCACGACAGCCCCGGAGCGTACCCGTGCATTTTGCGCTGGCACTTGCAGCAGGCGCACCCAACGAGCAGCACCACGAACGTCACGGTCGACAGCACGCTCAGCAGCCACATGGACGCAAGCGTGCCGGCCGCTGCCGTGCCAGCCGCAGCTGCTGCCAGCCCGCCACTCTCCAGCATTGCTGCTCTGCTGGCCCGCTTTATACGTACGGCTGTTTTGATCGAGTTTTCGAGCAGAACTTCATCACACCATCGTTCAGCGTTCGTCTGTGAAAGCGTTGCGCATGTTGATTGAAGTTGCAGAAATCAGAAATGTTCGTTGGACAC
>JASANC010002581.1:0-30779 GCA_030248135.1 Theristus sp. LFF4_11 | reverse complement strand
AGAGCACCAGAGACCGTCGGGTGGGGGGGGTGGGGGGGGAGCTGTGCCCACCCCCTAAAACCAGGCACCCCCCCCCCCCCATAGGACCCCCCTCGAAAATTTGGCCGACACCCCCCCCCCACCCCCCATGAAATTTTGTGTGGCGGAGAACCCCCCCCAAAATTTTCCGTACACCTGAAATTTTTTCGAAAATCATGATTTTTTGTCTATAAAGTCCATAATATAAGCTGAATATATGATAACTTGACCTTGACAATCTTCTTTCAAAGATTTTGCAGCAAAATTTAGCGTTTTTCCTTCAAAATTGAAGCGAAAAAATATCATGGGAGGGGTGGACCCCCCACAGAAAAGTTTGACAAAATGCGCCCCCATGGGACCCCATGGGGGGGGTCCCGTTACCATAGTTTGGACCCCCTCACTTTTTGGTCGCACTTTCCCACGGCACCATACCCCCCCCCCCCTTCGAAAATTTTTTGGGCCCACGGTACTGATCTATTTCGCCCCCCCCCAAAGATAGCTGGAGCATGTTCCAGATAGATAGCTAAAAAAATTTTAGGGGGGGGGGGCGCGGGGGGGGGCATGTGACTTTGGCGGGGGCCGGTCAAAATTTTAAAATTTGATATATTCGAACTCACAAAAATGTGGAATCAGCTGATTGGTCGACCGAGCGGAGGCTGTTCACACTCCGCACCGTTCTTTTTTCGTGGATTTGGATTTTATTGAAACGTGTTTTTATGAATTTCCAGCACCCTTTTTGTGCTAAAAATAAACTCAAAGGTTAGAGACCGCGAAATTTAAAAAATTTTATTCCACAGCTCCACTCAAAATGTATTTTTTTGTTTAATGACGACGACGACGTCGTCGCTTAATTTTTGCGTGTTGACTGAAAAATAAAAGCCTGAAAGGAGTGCGCTGTGCATGGTTTGCTGCGTGCACCAAGTAAATGAACACAGCAGCTTACCAAAAACAACTTGAAAACGGTGAAAATGAAAAATGAAAGCAAAGTCGTCGTCGTGTCGTCGTCGTCCGCGAAGTCGGAACGCTTTTTTTTCATTGCGGACGCATGTCGATCGGTCAGCTAGGAATGAAACCTCCTTCAGCTGGCTACACAGCGCATTCATTTCAGGTTTTTGTCTTTCAGTTCACACGTAAAAATTAAGCGACGACGTCGTCGTCGTCGTCAGTAAAAAATGCATTTTGAGCTGTTGAATAAAAAAATTGAATTTCGCAGTTCTCCAACCCTTTGCGTTTATTTTTAGCATGAAAAGGGTGCCGGAAATTCACACTCATTCAAAAGAAACAAGTCGCGTCCGTGGCGTAGCGGTAGAACTTCGGCCTACAGTTCTGTAGGTACCGGGTTCGAACCTCGCTGTGGACAAGACATACTCGTGGAAAATTAGAGTGACCAACGAACATCTAATGGTCTATTCCCTCCTGAGCCGAGGGTAAAATTAGGCTCGGGGCAGTATTGCCCGTCTCCGCCGGAGTTTGGTACCTTCGGGTTTCCGGAACCGGCGCGCGTATAATTAAATAAATAAAAAAAATAAAAAACACGATTCAATAGAATCCAGATCCACGAAAAAGAAGGGTGCAGAGTGTGAGCAGCCTCCCCTCGGCCGACCAATCAGCTGATTCCACATTTTATTGAGTTCGACTGCAGATAGCTAAAACGCTAAAATGCTATAAAAACAGCAAAATAATGCTAAAATAATGCGGAGGCGGGTGTGGTTTGCACAGAATCCATGCATAACGTTCATCCAACCACCAACCAATCAGCGTAGTTGCATATGTTAGATTGAGTTATAGATAGATAGTAGAAACGGTAAAAAAGGATAAAAACAACTTAATGTTGCTTTAAAATGCTCAAAAATTTTGAAATATAAACACATATTTTGTCCAGTAGCGAAAGCGGGACCTCAGGTGAGGGGGGTGTTTGCCTAATTTTAGAGGGGGATGGGTGTCAAGTGTCTTCTCGGTGAGGGGGGGGGGGTGCACGGGCAGCAAATTTTCCTGAGGGGGGTGCACTGGCAGAAAACTTTCGTGAGGGGGGGGTGCACGGGATCGCACGGGTAATACGAAATTTTTGCCTTGGAAAAACACAGAAATTCTTGTAAAATACAGAATATTTTGTGCAAAGAAGCTGCTTGTTTGGTCAGAAATAAAAAAAATCTATGCAGGGACAGACATAAACGTCAAGAAAAAATGCAAAAAATACGGTATTTTTGGGGAAAATTGAGATGACATTGACCACCGTGAGGAGGGGGGGGGTGCGATCCCGTGTTTTCTCGCGGAGGGGGGTGGGGGGGGGGGAGTCTAGTACCCGTGTCGAGGTAAAGGGGGAGGGGGGTACACGGGTATCTGCCCGTACACGGGCAGGATTTTCGGCTGAGGTGCACCCCCCCCCCCCCCCCCCCCACCCGCCCGCACTTTCGCTACTTATTTTGCCTAAAATTGGCAAAATTTACCAAAAATTTGAGCAAAATTTCTCTATTTTGGTAAAAAATTGACTTAATTTATGTTCTCGAAGCCAAAATTTTTTTAGATAGGTAGATAGGTTTTCAAACGAATATTCACTTTTCGAGCGTCGAGAGCGCATCACCGTCGCCGTCGTTCTTTTTTCTGAAAAAAAGATAATTCGCCTTAAAATTTACTTTTTTTGATTTTTCTGCATTTCATAAATCACAAACAAGTTTTGTTCATTGAAAATTCAAACATTCATCTACACAAACACTCAAAAAACAAAAATTTAAAAAAGCAAAGTGCAATTTGAACGGCCCGCGTTTGAATCTGATCACTGTAACGCACCAGCCAATCAGCTAATGCCCGAAATTATCCAGTCCGACTATAGATAATAGGTGAGCTAAAAAAAATCTTCTCTGATAAAGATAGATTGATTTTTTTGCCCCCCAAGAACAACTATGGTCAAACATTGTTAAAAAAAGTTAATACTTATTATACAATTAAAAAAAGTTAATACTTATTATACAATTAAAATTACACCTGAAAGCAGCCATTCAGTGCTCAAATATACAGTGGCGACCAAAAGTTTGGATACCCCCATGCGCGCGCGCGTGTGTGGTGGTATATGCGTGCTTTTATTGTGCGTCTGTCCCCAACACATGCTAGCTTTGTTTTTCATGAACACAGCAATACTCATGACAGACTGTACAGTGCATACAAAGCAATACACACTGTACTACCCCACCCACTCCACCCCACGCTTTGCGCACTGATCGCTTCTGACATGAAATGAAAGTGATTGAATTGCAGTCCGGTGGCTGGTTTTGACAAACTGTTTATTGGAGCGACTGCAGTGGCCTGTGAATTCTCGCCATGTTGTATTTGTGACGAAAAAAGTGAACAGGCATGATCCAAACACACGTTATCATAACGTTCACACCTGCCGCTGATGTTTCGCATGCCATTGAAAGCAATGCGTGCCATGGTGTGTATAAAAACTAACACGGCGTTTGTTATTTTTGTTTTTATGTGCTGCAGTGTACACTGTATTGCTGTGTTTCAAAAATCAAAAATACGGTATTTGTGTTTAATATCTTTTATTTTGGTCCCGCATCTCAATGCGCGCATAGATGGCTAAGCAGTCTCATGCACGATGCGGCAATGCAAAATTGGCAAAAGGATCCGAGTCCCCTAAATAAGGCCGGGTCACTAGACTATTCTGAATTACAGCATAAAAATTGAAACTAGTTTCCTTTCACGTCCGCAACCGAGTCGCAGGTCTTAAAGAAAAGATTAGAATAACGCAGAAATTACCCATCCAATCGATATGCAGCGCACGCAGAAATTTCCAAACTTTTGGTCGCCACTGTACAACCCTGCTGTCTCTTACCGTTTTCTCGTTTTTGTTGCTTGGACTGGTCTTTAGAGCTTTTGTGGCGCATTTCAACATCAGTCTTTGATGTTTTAACACATCAGCTTTAACTTGGTGCATTGACTGCTAATGTCCGTCAACATTGTGCATCAACAATGTGCATATGTGGGCGTTTCCATGATATATGTACTTCAAGGAAACTATTCTACCAGAAACCGTTCGCTGATTTTTTACATACCGTTGAGCCATATTTACAATATTGTGGCGCCAGAAAATCAACGTTCGCACTGTCTGTTTCAACTGCACAAAAATTCATGTCCAGTTTTTTTTGCCATTAGAATCTCCGTTACACATGTTTCAGTAACCAGAACAATTATTTGCAGATACATGTAAAACTCGCAGCACGAAGGACAAAAAGAACTACAGCAATTCACCAGCCACGTTTCAATGCATGTTTTTTAAGTTAGTTCGATAACAAAACAAAAAAATACGAAAACGATAACAAAAAACAACAACAACAACAAGTCAAAAAAGTGATATAACCCGACACCTAGAAAACTGTCGTTTTTATCGCTCCTAATCAGGAGTCGTGTTTAAAACATTTTTTTAAAATTTGCATTGTGCGCACATGTCGACATTCGGCTTGAATTTTTTTATTGTTGACAATTGTGGCCTTCTTATCTCTGTCTCAACAAAGTCATTTCTGCACCACAATAATTGCACACAACACAAAGTCACAAATAAAAGCTACCAACCAACTATTGGATATTGTTCGACTAAAGCAAATACAACCAAATACAGTACATAAACAAATAAAATAATAATAATAATTGCGGCACTTCACGTCACGATCAGATGGTATATCTGGTTAAAAAGGGAAATAAACGAAAAATCTGCGCCATTTTTAGGGTCTGTGGTGGTGTGGTGTTGTTCTGATTGTGGGAAAATGGCGACAAAAATAATGTAATAATCTGAAAATGATATGCGGACCAATAATCAGACAAACAAAATGTCAAAATAACCATATAAAACGCGTAATTTTCCGCGTCCCATTGTATCATAAGGTGTTACTCATAAACATGTTGTCAAATTCAGTGGTAACATCAGTGCAGTGCACCACTTGAAAATTTATTTATTTATCTTATTTTTGACACTGTATATTGGTTCACTGTTCCCCAATAAAAGTATAAAAATTTTGTAGTATTTACCCAAGCCCAATTTTGATACTTCTACGCCTATTCATCTATTCTTCCCGCCATTTTGTCTGCGCTGTAAAAAAAGTTTTAAAGATTGTATTTGTGACTACTGGTACTATGAGTAATATGAGTCGAATGAATATCATATTGTTGTTATTGTGTGTTACTCAAAATAAATAAAAAAAAACCTCTATATATTATATTTAATAGGACGATTTTCATTTCTTTCTTATTTTGTTCTTACCAGTCGGAGCCAGGTGTGTTTTTCACATATTGTATCTGATCTCAGTTCAATGAAGAAAAAAACATCAAAAATCTGATTTTCCTGTGCAATGATCGTGTGAACAGTTTTTTCACCCTTTTCATGTGCGGCGGTCACATGTAGAAACAGGATTACCCTTTTTATGCGATTTCTAGTTGTGTGTTTTTTGCGAGGTTTTTGTTTATTTGTTTGTCCCTTTTCCGCCAGCGACGGAAATACAAACGACGAGACAAAACAGCGCAGCGAAATGTGTTTTTTTATTATAATACACAAATTATTTTTCACACCTGAGCGCACATTGTAACATATGCGCGATAGGCCAGTGAAGAGGCCACGATGCCCATATCAACGTGGAGGTCCCCAGGCGCATTTATAAAACATTCACTCTTTGCACCTGCCGGATTCATTCAATGGGCGGGCCTTGAAATACTACTATTATTGTTCGGGACCCGATCTTTAGGTCATGTGAAGTATTTCCGCGCTATTTTCTTTTCTTGCTGTCTTTCTCTCTCGCTATTTCATGTCATACAACTCTGTATATTCATTTATATGTTTTTTTGCCATGAGCCGCCGAGGGAAATAGGATAAATTCATATGTATGCACATGCATATTGCAGCTTCTTTTCAGACGGACCATAAAAACCTTCGGGAACAGAGACGCAGGCAGGTTGAGAAGCATGTTTTAAACCGTTGTTCATGTATATGGTTTACTCATCTTTTGTGTACATGTTATGTTATGTGTATGTTCAATTTTTTGGCATGTTTTCATGCTTGTCAATTGTCATATATACCCCTGTGAATGCTTCACAATTTCTGTATATAGCGACCTAAAGATGAATTCTTTCTTATTTTCCTTTGTTGCTTCCCCCCTAATATGTTCCAGACCAGACAGGCGTCTTATTATCGGAGCTTCCTTGAAATTTCTGTTGTTCGGTTGTTTTCACGCATTTTTTTCAGTGAATAAATAGGCATTTCTATTGGCGCTCATATTTTGCACATAATTTTGCAAGCTCATGCTCAAAGTTTTTTTTCAATATACCCCATGGCACTTTAAAAAATTGATCCGTGGTACATGTTGGTACCATGCGCATCTGCGGGGTTGGAAAAAGTTGGACCGCCGTGCGTTGCCGGGCGAAAATACAATCAGATTTTTTTCAAGAAAAAAAGAGCACTTCTTCTCTGTCTCCCCTAGCCGCGTTTTGTTGGTTTCATATAGTTTTCAGTCTATATTTGACTTCAAGTTAAGTATATACGTAGCTGCTGGAGCTAAAAATTGCAAAAATTGTATCTCTGCTCCGCAGTGCGTGTGTCTATTTGCGCCACGAAACATGTTATCTAGTTTTCAGAGTGAGAGTATCTAAAGTGAGTACCAGTTAGTTACACATTTGGAGTATACTACAGACAAATTTTTCAGCAGATACGCGCTGTTTTATTTCATTTTTACTACTCAAAACATAACTGAAATGTAATATATCTTTTGTAGCTGCTATGGTTTCACTAGTTGAACGAAAAACTGATTTTGTTCCATGTTTCTTTTTCTTTGTGAACACAGTGAAATTTACGACTACATCAAGAAGTGCATTTATCCGTTGTTGTCCAGTATACAAAACGTAACAAAGTTGCAAAAGGAACGCACATAAACGTACACTGTATACATGCATGTACATTGTACATATGGTTGTATGAATAAATGTTGTTTCCCAAACCGGTACTTAAATCTCCAGCCGTTGTCTAGATCTGTTTGGAACGGAGGTATACGTGTGCGTAATGTTCACTTCAAAATTTCAACCGCTCTTTCGTTCCACGAAAGTGGGCTATAAAGAGGTACATGTTGCCTCTGTAATTCTGAACTGCTGGGACTTTTCGTCGCGGAAACCCAAGTAAACATACATAGTATTGTGAGTTGTGACACCGTATTTTTCGTCGCCCCATCCATTTTCAGCGCGCCCCACAAGGGTGGTCCTAAAAACAAGCTTTTCAAGAGCGCTGATTACAGACGGTTAATCATACCGCGCTCGGCCAGTTTCCGTTCCCGGTAACGCGTTTTTACGTTTCGAAATTTTTGTCTACACATTTGGTTTTGGCTCCATTGAAGCAATCCTCATGTGACTAGGACACTACTTGACTAATCTTGGAACATGTTTTCAGTCTTAGTTTGGTTAAACACATATATCTTTATACGTTTTAAAACATATAATACACGTATATAACACGTAATACAGTCGCGTGTGGTCAACGCAGCTCAATCATTATTGTCAGATAGATAAATAGCTACACGTACAACATTATTAGTCCAACAATTTCCAGTCGACCCTCCCCACATTTTTGTTGTTTTCCAGTCACATACACGCACGTGCCTCAACACAAGCGGGACTCCTGGCTTGATAAATGACCAATCTTGGTTGAAAATTCATCTTAAACGGCGATGTAACGGTTGTGGTAGCAGATTTATGTATAGTTCATGTAAAGCTACATTAATACGCACTATGACTTGTTTATACGAAGGCAGATAGATTGAAGTGACCAATTCCGAGACTTTGATAGACTACATACATATTCCGCGGTGCCGTTGCTAACGCAACACAACACACATGCTCACGAAACAATATTATTATCCATGCCACTCATTTGTCAAACTTTAGAAACGCTTATTGCATTGAAAAACCTACTTTTGTGTGTTTGTTTGTACGCTGTTGTGTCGTGTGCATGTACCGTCAACTATTTTTAAGCTGTATCCCGCTGCGTGCTTTTCAGCATGATATTTTTACTCTACTTTTTACTATGTACATTGTATATTCGAGCTTGATTATATTTTTCGATGCTCAATGGGTGTTTGTTTGTCATGCTTCGTGGAACTAAGATAAACTGTGTAGAATCACGCGTTTTGACGGTTAATCATTTGTTAGACCGTACCTCTGTGTGTTCCAACTCGAGATACACGCAATAAACATACTTCTTTTGAGTTAGCTGAAGTTAAACATGGTTACTTTGCGCTTTTATGATGACTACATGCAGTCATGTGCAGCGTTGCGATGTTTGTGAAGCTTCACCTGCTTTGCGTTTCAAAGTAAATCTAGGGCATTCAGGTTGATCTTACTATTTTTATTATTATTTTGAATGAAAAGTGTTTTGTAGCAGGTTTGTACCAATGCAATACACATCTCACAAAGTCTTCTATATAGTTCAAAGTTTACAACATACATCTGAACTGTCCTACAATGTAATTCAATCGCCATAGCTTGTGGTTACAAAAGTCGAAATCAGCTTATCGTAACAAAACAGATCTGTTACGCTTCACATCATGATATCGAGGTGCATTGAACCCGCATGATTGATGCGTGAACATTCGATATGAGAGCTGTATGGTTCACAAGTTTGAATGTGCCTGTGTCATACTATACAATGTACGTACATCGTAACCTTCGTTTCCATTTGGCTTGCTTTACGACTCCAACTAAGCGTATGAAGTATAAATCAAAATTACAAGCTGAAATCAAGCCACGGAGTGTAGCGAAGCACTCACGTTAATGCAAGTACCATTGTACGTACGTGTGTGCGCTTTTTATATCTGGTGAAAGCAAAACTTTTGGGTGATTATGCTTGTATATGTAGCATGTCCATGTAACACAATAAAGTTTTGAATTCATACATTTTGTGCAACAACGAAACGTCATTCATGGGCTGATGCATATCATGTACATAAGCGATGGGTCTTTGTGCAAAAAATTGCGATTTCAAGATAACACCATGAAGTATGAGATGAGCGTTTCCTTTTGTGCTAGACATTCTAGCAAACGTACGTTGCGGAAGTTCGAAAGGTTGAACAATGAATACTTTAAGGTACAAATGTACATATTTTACTTTCTGTAAGTGTGTGATTATCCCACTACATTGTATTTATCCCACTGACTACCATAGTCAGAGTCACTTCACCATTGGATTAATTTCACTTCCACTAATAGGATTGTAAAAAAGATGTGTGGCCATGTACAGCCTACCCATTTTACTTTAAGAACAACGTCAGCTGTGGGAACAACAGATGACAACAGTTTTCTGACTGAGGCAGCACGTGTTCAATAAGAGAGTCAGTCTGTCAAGAAAAATTCCGGCTAATAGAACACGCTGACAAGACACCGGGCATATTCAGCCTAAATAGACTTGATTTATATGCTTTTCTTTTCCGCAGACTCCTCCACGTTCAGTGAGTGTATATATGCGTTCCATGTAATGCAACGGCACTTGCACTTACAACGCAGGACAGATTTTTAAACCATGGACGCCTTTGAACATGATTTTGAGTGCTGAGAGAGGCTCCCGGTTTTTGCGTGTGCGTTGACACATGGAAGTATGTTCGCCACAAGCTTCAGATGGTCATTTTGGCAAACTTCAAAATATAGTAAGCAGCTTTTGGATACACGCGAGCACGCAATAGTCGAGTTTCAGATGTCATTGACGAAAATTAGTTTCCAAACTTGTAACATGTACACTTTTCACTTGCGTTTATTACGATTTTCCTCATGGCACCACCCTAAAATCCGCATGTTCCATCATTATTCCTGTACATGTGTGTACACCCGCATATCCCAACCTATACATATACCTTTCCGTGTCAGTTTTACTGTCGCTATTTCACAAGCAACTATTCCGTCATGTGCACGCTGTACATACAGAGCCAGTAGCGGCGGTACGCGTCAAAAAGTACACAATATTAAAGTGGACAGCTTTTGACGTTTTTGAGGAAGATGAGTACGAAGTAATGTGGTCACCGTTGACAGCTACTCGGGGAGGCATAGTAACATCCCATCCCTGGAATTTTAGACAGCCACCGGGCAGAAAACTAAGTTCACTATCTGTGGTCGCTGTATTTAACTTTGGTGAAACTAATCAGCAGAAGAAGAACTGAGCTATTATACTTTTCGGCTTGTTTGACTAAAATTAAAATTGTTCCAGCCCGAACACCTTCATGTACAATTATGCACATTGCACGGCCAAAACTGGAATTTATAGGACCCGACCCTTGCGCCACCAGTTGTTGCCAGCTCGTCTGTGCGACACTTTATTGACGGTAAAAACACACGTCACTTCGCTGCAGCATAATCATAATTAGACGTGCTGTGTGTGTATTGTTCTGTCCATCATTGCCATCCATCCATCAAACCTGTTGGAATGTGAATGCACACGAAACTAGTGGTATCCGATCAGACGCATAAACATCTCTGGGTTGGTTTCGCCCGGTTATGGTTTTAGCCAGCCGCAATTAGCGTGCGCGAGCTTTTGGTTTCATACATGGCGCCATACTTTCGGTTTGCTGCGTTTGGCGAAACGTTTACCCGTCAATTACGGTATCTACAAAGTACTGATTGGACTAAATCAGATTTTGATTGAAAGTCAATCAGAGAGCAATATACATTGACGTTGAATCAATGACAAATTTTCACATTTGTTACTGATACTTTGTTTGCACTGATCTAATCTTTTTGTTCTGTCCGAAAGATCGTGTTAAGACCCATGGTAGATTCATACCGTAGTCCCAGAAGTGTTTAATCCCAATTTCAACGTTTGGATAATTTATTTGCACCATTTAGAATGTTTAATGATACTTTTTTGACCGTTAGGTCTGTGCGTGTCCCCGAGTGGGGTTCAGGACACGGATATTACAGAAATCATTAGTGCCTGGACTCGACTGGGTGCATATTTTTGTTGTATGCATGTTTTTCGACGGCGTTATGGACCCTTTTCCCCGATTATTACGCAATTACTTTTGACGTTTTTCAGGCGAGATTAAACACATAATACATTTTGTGTGCGCCCCTCCAGTTTTCCGTTTTGAACGCCGCCTAATCGGAGATGACATGCAACACTGGCGGGGCAGACATTTTGGTGCCATCTTGTGTTCCTGACATCATGCCATTTTGTTAGGCAAATCAAGTATCGTAATACATATTCTCACGACGATTAGCATTTCATATTTGACGAAATATTATTTTGAGAAACTTTGACTTCGATTATTATTGACAGCTGTATATTGACGTGTGTGCATATTTGAATTTTTTTTGTTTCACCTCCATTCCGGAGTCGTTTTTGCGACATAAATATGAGACTGGAGAACAGTTTGATAATGGCTTGCTCAAGTCACTGGCTGCGACTTCTGCTGGCTTCCGCACTGGTGCTGGTTAGTGAAACTGGTAAGTCACAAAAACACATACGTTTTTTTCTCGGTTTCTTTCTCAGGTTTTTACGCATACGTGCCTTTGGTTTTGCAACTGTCGTACCATAAAAAACTCCCATAGCAATTATATCTTGGCACAGAGGTGGATAACGTTTTGAACATGAATTGAATGGCATGGTGCGAATATTGAATGCCTTTTTAAAATACAAACCTTGGTGTATACACACATGTCTTATTGTGGAGAGCGCTGTGCGAGCATCAGTTTGCAAGTCAAGTCAGATATTGCTTTTTCAACTTTTGCTCTTCAATGGGTGAAAATAAGTCAGGACAATCTCTTGGGGAGATTTTTACAATATGAACAGCTGGTAGGGTGGGGTGGGGCCGCTGCAACGTAAATATTGTTTTGCTATCAAAACTTAGAGCAAGTTTCATAACTGTCAATCCATTGAGGAAAAATGCGATGATTTCAGAATGAACTAACTGCCTGTGGCGAGAATTTTAGAGCGGTTGGTTTTGGCAATAATGGGATTCAACAAAACATTGTGAAGAGAGTTTTGATCGACGGTTTATCTGATCGTCGTCAGTTTATTCAATTATGTTTTCATTCAAACAACCCATCATCCACAGTCAGCAAATCATGTTTTTTTTTGTACAGTTTGTGGCAATATCGCGTCTGAATCATATTTTTGCGTCTACATATGCCTTGGGTTCATAGTTTTTTTCAGAATGCCCATAAAAAACTTGAAAAACATGCGTTGTGTGTGCATTAGATGTACCAAATATTAAAATCAAGCTTTGGTAGCGGCTAATAAATGTTTTTTTGTTGAAATCTTATTTTGAATTGAGCTTTGTGTTAATCAGCCAATGAATGCGCATGAATTCTGCATGTGATGTTCAAAAGTTTTTTCCTTCATTTTATCAGTAGATGCTGCATTGCTTTTTTTGTTAGACACAATAAGCATCACTCACGCTATGGATATTCCACCCATCCACATAATAAGCAGCGGAGTAAATTCTGATTCAAATTCTAAACATAAATTCAAATTCAAACCAACACAATACCAGCTCATTTTCAGAACGATACAGACAATTCCTCCCATCATTCGCGAATGTGTAATACAGGGTGTTTCGTAATGCTGTGTTGTAATGAAAATCAGAGGAATTTCGCCAACTGATTTGTGTCAGGATGAGGACCAGCGGCAATCAGCAAGCGAAAATGTCTTTTTGTGGTGTACCACAGAGACCGCAGGCTAACTAACCGAACCGTGGCCTCACATGGAAGGTCCCCACCCCATTGTCCGATTTCACAAAAGAATACAGTGCCGCCAAACCGATTGTGGCCCCGCGATCGTTCGTTTTACGGTCCCGTCGATCAGGTTGTGGTCTTGTGCTCCGGTTTTTGGTTCCACCCTTCTGGTTGCGGTGCTGTGCTCAGAGTTTGCACAATTCACCCTCCCCTCAGTCTGCAGTATTGTGCCCAGTTTGCAGGCCACAACCTAACCTAGCCGAGCCAGGCCTCCGAGCTTGACCCTCAACCAAGGCCTTTGCGATCCGCCCGCGACGAATTCGGGAGTCCTTACAAGTTTGAGGGGTGACTTCGTGGTACACCGCGACCGCACAGCATCGCACTGGTTCGATGCGCATGCGAAACTGCAAAGTAGCTTGCTGCACCAAAAAACTTTAATCGCAATCTCGAGCCACCCTGTATCAGTGAAAATGCCAGTTCGCATTGCGATGATTATAAAACAGAAATGCTCGAAATAAGGTACTTCAGTCTGTTCAGCGTTTTCATGCTGCAGCTGACAAGTCCATTTGAATGGGGCTTTCATAATCTGCTGGCTGGCACGGAAAAACCTTTTCTATAGCGGAGAAATAAATCTAACAAATAAATCACGCCATTGATTGCGATTACAACAAGAATGAGAGAGCTTATTCAATACATTAACGTACAAACACAGACACACACATTTGCACGCAAGCTTATTGTATTTGAAGCTTCCTGGCTAATTAGGATGTTCAGTTTTATGAATAAATTCTCCGTCGCGACAAACCGTGTTATTTGTCATATTCTTGTTATCCGCATGGCGCCTGTTGTGTTTCACATTATATGTTTGTGTTGGGTTTGGATTGAGGAGATATTTGGGGGCCTAATCTGACAAATTGACTTTTCTGATTGTTTTTCTGCAAACACGTTACAGTAGCGAGAAAAGGCGCCGGTAGAAAAACGATGAAAATAATAACACAGAAACAAAAGAAACGTCTAAATCATTTTGTTTTCCTGCTTGGGCATTCTGAGACGTGAATAGGTTTTTGTAACATCTTTTCGCTGTATAGCTGCGACAACGCTTTGCAATAATAATGTGTTTCTCCAAGATCAACATAAAAACACTACAAATGCATGCACAAATGCAAAAATATGTCAACAGAACAATACTCAACACTGTGTCAGAAGCATAACAGTAACACCACTAATTTTTATCTGATATGTGTAAACACAGAAATATAAATGAACGCACTTTAATAATCATAATTAACGAACGTAATGAACATAAAAAAACAGCAAAGAAGCGCAACATCTTTGCAGGCGCATCAACGCTGACATCATGCGCGCATCATTTCACGGCCGGCGGACATCAGACCGGCATATACGCGCTTCAGCTACGATCAAGAGTAGTTCAAATGCGCTGCGAGATGCCGCTAGCAGCAACCACCGACACTCCAGGAAACAATCAAGCGACCGCGACCGTAACTACGGTCATTCGAAATGCGGTCGATCAGCAGCCGATTACGGTACGGTCGAACACCGTCACACCGTACGGCGTCGCTTATCAGTAAGTTTTTGGGACGTAATAAAGGTGTCCGGTGTCCTGTCCGCCTGTGTGAGTACCTCGCAGTGTCCATCCGTGATCCGGAAATAAAAACTGAGAGCCCCTAAACGCCAAGTGTCGTGTTACCACTTTTGCACCCGGGAGACCGTGCCTCGGGCCGGCCGGACAGGACGTGGTTTTAGCGGTGCTATGTTCACAGGAGTAGGGTGTGCACCAGAGTAAGGAAAAACGCTTGTATAACAACCAGCCGCAACGGGATCTGTTTCCATTTACAAACAGTTAGGTAAGCGTTTGAAAAAATCTTTCATTGGCAAATTCAATTTCTACTGCTCAACTTTCCACCACGATCCGCGATCTTTTTTTCGATTTTTTTCACGATCCGTGCGATATTGCAATTTTAGGTTTTTGCCATTCGGTGCGAAGCGAACCCCCTGGGAAAAGTTTTTTCTTGTTGCAAGCATTTTTTCGCAACATAATAAAATTTCTCCGGTTGAAACGATAAATTTACAAAAAATTGTATCCTAAATAAATGAGTTTGGGTTTTTGTGCGGAAATTGAATTGAAACGAACAAAGCTGTTGTTGTGTTTTTTTTCGGCTTTTTGGTCTAGACCTATAAATGCAAACTTATTTCGCAAAGCATTTGGTGACGAATATGGGGAAGGTGACACAATTTTTCTATAAGCGTCATTTCAACATACCGTAAAGTCTTGCATATAAGTTTCCTCCCACTTATAAGACCCCCACCCAATAGTGGGCGGAGTGTCACACGGCGGGAAACCAAAAAATTCAAAATTTTGACTTGGTCGAAATCCCACCCCGTTTATAAGGCCCGGACTTCTTAATCTTCGCTTTATAAGGCCTCCTCCCACTTATAAGGCTGTCACACAAAATTCCACTTTTTTCAGCAATTTTTGATTTTCAAATTTAGTTAAGGAGACCTTATATGCAAGACTTTACGGTAGTTTTCAAAAGTAGCTAGCTGAAAGAAAAGTGAAATAAAAACTATTTCAGACTAACGCCCAGCGAGCTGCGGAAGTTCTGGCGGAACGCTAACTGCACACAAACAATCAGGGTCACTTGCTCAGGGTACGATGATATTAAAATGTTTAGCGAGTCTGGAATACTGTAAGGGTGAACCAAAAAAAAGTTCCAATTCTAAAATGCTCTCACTGGCGTGTGCTGAGGTGTTTAGAGCTGAAAATTGGAACACTATTAGAAAACAGTTGGAGGTTTTTCTGACTATTTTTTTTCACGGTATGTTGCCCCTATCACTCACTACAGCAGAATATCTGAAAAACATGAAAAATCGACAAATGTGGTGAAATGCAGAGGGTTAATTTAGCTGTAACAAAGACTAAATGATGAACGTTGGTGACAACCTGAGTGTTCACAACTCAAAAAAAGATGAAAAAACAATACGCACATACAGTAGCTTGGAAATGCCGAATGCTGAATTGCATTTGAACAGTCTTTGATCAACCTGATGTTTCACTCCGAGTCTGAGCATGCGTGAGCGGTTCTGCCCAGAACAGATGCGAATTTATTTTTCCAGGTGCAAACTATTTTTTCTTTTTTAATTCACACAATTTGCCACTCTGATACAATATTTTTCACCATACCAGACTGGTTATTTCTGCAGTGAAAGATGCCATTCCATTTTCAGTCGTTGCTGCCATCATGGTTAAGTGGACGGCAGAGAAGCGAGTTTGGTGCGCCAATTGGTGAAAACATGCGAATAACTTTTCCATAGTGGTTCGGCAATTTGTACAAAATTCAATTTTACCCCGCATAGCGATACCTTAGTTTGGAAGTCCGTTTATGAGCAATGATAAACAGTGAGATTATGAATGAACGTTGTTTTTCGTCAAAAATCGCTATTTTTTGAAAATTGCACTGTAAAAAATGAACAGAAACGAGTAAACCAAGCAAAATTTGATCACAAAAAATTCTCAAAGTGTTCTAACAGTGTTCCAAGTTTTAAGCCATGAGGTTCTTGTTTCAGCTAAATCAACCCTCTTTATTTCACCACATTTGTCGATTTTTCATGTTTTTCAGATATTCTGCTGTAGTGAGTGATAGGGGCAACATACCGTGAAAAAAATAGTCAGAAAAACCTCCAACTGTTTTCTAATAGTGTTCCAATTTTCAGCTCTAAACACCTCAGCACACGCCAGTGAGAGCATTTTAGAATTGGAACCTTTTTTTGGTTCACCCTGTATTTAAAAAAAATTATTGTTTCGACCCACATTCGGATTCCTTTCAAAACGGCAATTGTTGCCGTTTACAAAATCACATGGAAATGGCAAAAGGGCAATACTTTTCTTTCAATGAACTCTGCTTGTTTTTGTAGGTCAAGTTCTGGTGGACTGTACAAGTTATTCGCTATTGAGCTCGCTAACTGGCAGTACCAACAAATACAAGGTTTGTTATCAAGTAATCGCGATTTCATTTAGCCACAGAATTAGCTCGTTAAAATTAGCGTATCACACGATTTACCGCAATGCGGCAACTATCGAAGTGTTGTGAGTATTTTTTCTGTGAGTGTGGGCGATCTGTGCGGTCTGGATAACAAGCGGGTCAGGTTTTTTACCGGTTCAAGCGAATGCGGAACACGCCCGAGCAGTACATGTAGGTTAAAGAAAAAAAACGCGGTCAATTATTTCGACCGTGTCTAGTGTTTTTTTTGTGGCGGACACTCAATCATGATGGTCGCAAGTTTTAAAAAAATTTTAAAAAAAATTCAAAATTCAAACCGAAACTTCAGAATCAGACTGCTCAAAATCCACGACACTTTCACATGCCCGAGCAGTACATGTAGGTAAAAAAAAAACGCGGTCAATTATTTCGACCGTGTCTAGTGTTTTTTTTGTGGCGGACACTCAATCATGATGGTCGCAAGTTTTAAAAAAATTTAAAAAAAAAATCAAAATTCAAACCGAAACTTCAGAATCAGACTGCTCAAAATCCACGACACTTTCACATGCGGCCGTGAACATTCTGCCCGCCGGCAGTGCGGTCGCATTCAACGTGACGCTGTCGCCGGTGCGATGCGCAGAGCCTGTGGAGCCATGTGAGTGGTTTGTTTTCCTCGATAGTTCGCTAATTTGTTATCCGTCCAAGTCCAACTGAGATTCGCTATCCATGGTTACACCAGTTTCCTGCTGATAGCTGATGCCGAAAAGTCTAAAGCCGCTTTAATTGCAGTAAGCTCAGATTGCCAGTGAGTGTTTTGCATTTTATCATGCCGAATAATACGGTATCTTAGTGATTCTAGCAACGTTTCACGAGCAGTTTCTTGACAGTGCTCTTCGTTTCCGCTCTCTTAACACTTTGTGGCGCGCAAAACGTTCCATCTGTAGTTCTGTGTTTGATTTCAACAACAAAAAAAAACACCTTCAGTGCGCCCAAATTGCATCCACCGGTTCCGCTCCGTCACGTACACCGAGCGGCAGGATCTGAGTCGGTTGGCGCGCAATCCAACGATTCGCTTCTCGCTGCGCACCCGCCAGTGGAACATCGCCAATTTCGTAACGCTCCGATCGTCGTCTAACGGATTTCTCGACGTGAAACTCAGTCTTGTCAACGGTTGGTTGGGCTAGTTGCCTTTCTTTCTGTCCTATTGACTTCTACAGTATGTCGCCCTATTGTTGTTGTTGTTGTTGTTGTTGTTGGGATTTTTAGGCGATGTTTTTAGCCAGGGCTAACCCAGAGAAGCGTACAGAACGCCATTGAGTAGGGCGCCCATCGAGTATTCTCTGTCATTAAGTGCCTATACACTCTTCGGGCGGCGTTCGATCACCCGAGCGCACAGACTGTAGTCTAACGCACTACCACCAGGCCACGAGGGTGACAAACCTATTGGCGCGTGCACGTGTCGATGCCATGGTGCAACATCATTGTTGATAACTGGATACTGGAAGACTGTCTTCAAGCACAGCACTTTATTTTGACAGACCGCAAAAAGCCGGATTCACCATGCAGGCTATTTCCTGACGCTGAAACGCAGCGACCGCGACTTGAACCCGGTGTCCGGTGAGCGCACGCCGCTGCTGGCCGACGGAAAATGGCACAACGTCGAACTGAGACAGGAGGGCACTGCTGTGATTGTCAAGGTGGGAATTGGTGATTTGTTGTTGCCGGTTGTTGTTTTTTTTTATATTTGACACACTCGACGTGTCAGCCAATATCAGTTTTCGAACCAGGAAAACTTGGTTACGCACGAGTTCAAAAAGAAAACACAAACAACATAACAAATACGATTACAGTTCGTGAAAACAAGACTTTCGTTGCTCCGGAGTAAGTGAGATGACGGCAGAGAAAAAAAAGAGCTGATCGGTAGTCAAGTGGTCCGAGGCGCTGCAGATCGGGGACGTGTGGGTTCGAGTTCCACTCGAGCTCATAAAACGTTTCCGATTATGCATGCATCGTTTCTTTTCAAAAATACATAAAACGCGCAAGCAAAAACGCAAACTAAAATGAACAACTTTTATTTGACTGCTTATAGGTTGACGACAATCCGGTTACATTCAGCAGTTTGAAGATCCTACCAGACGATCAGCTTCATTCGGTGATCTTCACGAACGGCGGTGATCGAGAGAAACCGTTCGACATCGGAGCGTTGCACATCAACGGCGATAGTCGTTGCGATGCGGAGTGAGTCGGGAATTTTGGCCTTTATAGGGAACTTTTGCCCTTGCCACTTTTTCAACTCTTTCTTTTGCGTCATTAAAAAACTAGAAACAGGATTATTTTTGTTGTGTACATTAAAAAACTGAACAGCTTGTGTATACGAACGCGGCCACTGAACATATCGATTCAGTTTTTCCAATGTATAGTTTTTTTGTTGTTGGTTGTGATTTTTAGGCGATGTTTTTAGCCAGGGCTAACCCAGAGAAGCGTACAGAACGCCGTTGAGTTGGGAGCCCATCGAGTTTTCTATGTCATTCAGTGCCTATACACCCCTCGGCGGGGCTCGATCCCCCGAGCGCACAGACTGCAGTCTAACGCACTACCACCAGGCCACCAGGGTGACAATAGCTGAGTTTGCGGTTTTTTTGGAATCGGAAACTGCGGGAGTGGGGGGAGGTGCTTGCAACGTACCGTATTACCTCTAATAAACCCCCATGGGGGTTCATTTCTTCAGCGACTTCTGGGGGTGGGGGTTTATTTTTGGGGGTGGGGGTTTAATTTTGGGGGGGGGGTTTAATAGAGGTAATACGGTACCACCTTCGAAGTGCGCCCACCATTGCAGCGCCTCGTTGGCCAGCCGCGCGCCACTGTGCGCCAGGGACTGCGAGCCGTGCGCCGTGCTGCCGTCGGCCGCAATGACGCGCGTCGACAGACGGCGGCTGTGTCCGCGGCGTGACGCAGGTTTCGGTGGTTTTCACACGTTTTGAGAACAGGCTTACTCGTGTGGTATCGTTTCAGAACGTTTGTAAAGTTCACACTCTGGGAAAAGCCGCACAGCTGAAACAAAAACAAATTCGAAAGTCATTCCCAATGCCATTTGCACAAAACGCATCATTGTTCTCTGTCAGAAGACACCGAAGGCCACCAGTTCAGTGGCGGCGTCGCCGGCAACAACATCATCCGGCACCTGCCCGGCAACAACGACAGCGCATTCGTCAAGGGTGTCGCAATCACGTTTCGAACCACCGAGGTTGTTTCCGTTTTTTTTCTCAAAAATAATGTTTTTGTCAACAAAACAACGGGGTTTCAAATGTTGAGCACAACTGATTTGCAGACTGCTGGTCTCCTGTTGTGGTCGTACCACCCGCGCGGCAACACCAAATACGAGACGGTGCAGATCTTCTACAACGACAGTCATCACATGCACGCTGTCAAGTGCGAGAAGCCATTCGGCGAGACGAAATGCGAGGCGTGCTACGTTCGCGTGCACGATGGTTGGTTCGCCCGGTTGCGGTCGTCTGAATAGTGGATAAAGCAGTTTTAGATTCTTTTTACCAAATTACAAGTTTAATTAATTTAAAAAAAGATTAAAAAATAGTTTCGCTTTTGTTCGATGAAAACTGTTTGCGGACATGCGCCGCTCATTGTCAAGGAAGAGATCACCGATTCCTGATTTATTCCCTTCGCCATTGTTCCGATAAAATTTTGCTGAAATTCCGAAGTGGTGTTGAAGTTTGTGTCATAAGCAAAGTGGATCTCGTGGAGACCAGAGTTCTTTTTGGCCTCTGACTTCTGCAGATACAAAAGCACAAAAGTGCCACAATTCACAGGTATCGACGACATGAAGTGGCATACGGTTGCGATTTGGAAGGAACGAATGAATAATCTGAACTACTTGAGTGTTGACGGTCGCCCGTGCCGATTGCGACATGTGGACGCTCGTAGTGACGGTGAGTTTGGAGAAACTCAAAATAACACAAAAACCATGTTATAAAGAATTTAGCAAATCACTAGTGTGGTCGGAAATACATAAAAATTTCAATAAAAAAGTACCGTCCACGTCGAGTGTCTCTTTTACTGTGTGGAGGAGACGCATCGGCAGTTCAAATTTATTTGCGTTTGTGCGTGATTTTCTATTTTTCAAGTGAGATAATGTCTAACAAGTGAGACAACTGGAATTTTCAGTTTTCTAGTGCAGCAAAAAACTGGATTTTTATGGTTCCCGCCTGTCAAGTGTCTCATAAACTCCACAGTGGCTCATATCCGCGACTTCACGGCCGATTTCAACATACATATTCGAATTAAATGCGCACTTTCGCAGGCGACTTCAACGTCTATGAGCACGTGATCTACTACGAGACGGTGAAGGCGTCGATTTTCATTGGTGGCGCCCCGCAGAAGCAACTGCGGACACGCTACACGGACGACGATTGGGGCACCGACTGGGACGCCGAGAAGACGCCGCCGTTCGTCGGGTGCATTCGTGCGGTCGCTATTGACGGACGATTGATTGAGTTGGAGAAGGAGCTGCAGAACACGATGACGATGTTTCAGCCGGGCGCGGAGAAACTCACCGGTGCAGTGCGCTATTATCGACTTTTTTGGTTTCTGCGACTCAATATGCGTTTTTGCAGACGTAGAAAGGAAATTATGGGTTCAATCTTCTTGTCGCAGTTCAAAGTAGCCTAACTGACCCGGCACTATTTAGGCGACTCGGATCACTTTACCACTTTTGAATTCCCGCGTCACGCATGAAACTTATCTATCTATGCGCGCATTGAGTCTCGGAACCAAGATATACTTAAAAGCAGATGATACTGAGAATACGTGACCAGACCAAGAAACTGACCATTTTTGTAGACGATTCCAAAATAAAACATCACTGATTTTCAAATCTAAACTGAACACTGAAATGATGACACTTCAATTCTATGATTACCGTATTACCTCTAATAAACCCCCATGGGGGTTTATTTCTTCAGCGACTTCTGGGGGTGGGGGTTTATTTTGGGGGGGGGGGGTTATTTTTGGGGGAGGGGTTTATTTGGAAACCATTTTTAGGGGTGGGCAAAATGGCAAAAATACCTTCCATGGCAGGAAGGAAGTCGCAGAAACTTCTACTCTACATAGAAATTTCCTTTTACAACAGCCTTTTGTAATGAAATTACCATTAACTCATCCATTTGAGGCCTTTGGTAGCACAATTTCATCATTTTCACTGCAACCAGCCACTGAATTCGCTGGGTATGTGTTTCAAACAGGTTTCCAATAATCCCCCATGGGGGATTATTTTGGGGGGGGATTATTTGGAAACTTGTCGAGGGGGTGGGGGTTTATTTTGGGGGGGGGGTAATTTTGGGGGGGGTTTAATAGAGGTAATACGACGGTATTACTCGCCATTATGATGACACGCAGCATTATTAACTTTTCTTTAAGACCTGCGACTCAATGCGTTTGTGGACGTAAAAGGAAACTAGTTTCAATCTGTATGTGGTAATGCAGAATAGCCTCAGTGACCCGGCCTTATTTAGGGGGCTTGGATCACTTTGGCAATTTTGAATTCCCGCGTCGTGCATGAGACTGCTTACCCATCTATGCGCGCATTGAGACGCGGGACCAAAAGAAAAGATGCTACTTCAGTGTCCAAGGGATGTCCGAGATGTTCGTGTGTTGATGGAGCGCAATGCCTGCCGTATTGGGCCAGTCAGACCAGCCTGGTTCGATGCGACTGTAGCACGAAACTAATGCTGAACGAGATTGATGGCCGATGCAAACCGGTGCCCGCGCGCTCATTAGGTAAAACAATATTACGTTGACGTTGTTTTTGAGAAGCTTTATCTTCAATTGGTCCCTTGCCAAGCTTTTTAGTTTACATGAGCTTTTTTCTTGAACGCGTCTCATATAACACGTGTAGTCAACCAACACAGTGGCAACTTTTGCACCGAACGGGTTCAACAGAGCTTACACGACACTCGTTTTTTCAAATTAAAACCCTCTGTTCATTATTGCAGCTATCATTCCGCCATCTTTGACGCCAGACATCGACCCGTCATTGACAGCGCCGTACACCGTCGACGTGTCCACCCTGTTGTCCGCACATGAGCACTCATACGAAGTCAACAAACTGTGGCTGAGCTTTCGGCTACCTCAATTAGAGCAATACAAATCTGAGCCGCCCGCAATGAATCCGTGGATTGATTTCTTGTCGTACAGGCATGTTTTGTTAGGTGCGGGGTCAACTCCGGCCCACGCATTTCCGGCCCACGCATTAGCGTCCCGACATTTCCGGCCCACCCATTACCGGCCCACGTATTACCGTCCCACCCATTACCGGCCCGACATTTCCGGCCCACTCATTTCCGGCCCGCCCATTACCGGCCCAGCCCAATAATCATCTTTCTGCGCTGTATTTCGCCACGGACAACGAAAATAAACTGAAACCGCACTCTAAATTGTACTCCCTGCTCACCGACATGCTTTTAACAAAAATACTTAGATTTTTTATTTCAATTTTCGTTTTCGTATCGCTTCTATTTGTTCATGACATTGGAACAAATGCTTCAGTTTGAATTTCGTCGATGAATCAGTTGATGTGTTTTTATTTATTGCTTTGTTCTGATTGATTTTGCACATTCAATTTCAATAACAACAACATGTCTGATAGGTCGACAAAAATAGGAGCTTTTTCAAACCGAATTGACGCGCTGAGTTCGATTTTTGCACTGGACACAGAGCCAAATTCAATCATTTTAATTCTTAAAATTAGCAAAAACTCATGAAAATTGCCCCTCTAACCAAATTTGGACATGTGGATCCACAACCAGGTCGTGTTTCCTAATCCTAATCATTCCTAATCCTAAACCTAATCCTAATCCTAAGCCAAGCCTTTTTGATAAGGTGAAAATGATCAATTTAGTTTTTGCATTTTTTCATGATGCATCACGAAAAAATCCGAATGAAAAAAATTAAAAAATCGAACCCTAAGTTCAAAGTGTAACCGCCTAATCAATGTGAGTTTCAGAATGAAATATAGTAGTGGGTGGCGGTTGAAGTCACTGGAAGCAAATTATTGGGCTGGGCCGGTAATGGGTGGGCCGGAAATGAGTGGGCCGGAAATGCGTGGGACGCAGATGAACGGGGCCGGTAATGGGTGGGCCGGAAATGAGTGGGCCGGAAATGAGTGGGCCGGAAATGTTGGGCCGGAAATGCGTGGGCCGGAAATAACGGGACGCAAATGAACGCACGCCGTTATGATGTTATGATCGATTCTTTGTTAAAACATACAAAAAGTATTTTGGGAAAATTCATCATCAGGTTATAAATAAAATGACAAATGCTTTTTTGTGTGTGAAAAAGTTTTTATCGTTAAAAAAACTGTTGAAACATTGTTCACCCAAAAAAATGTTTGAGTCAACTCAAATGATCTCTTTTAGATACCGCTCTTCACTGAAGCTCAGTTTAACCTCGAACGGTTTCCTGAAGATTGGGTCGGATATAATACAACAAGAAATCCGTAAGTATGAGCGATTTTATGACGGTGATAAGGGTTTTCTGTAATTTGATAAATGCATTTTGTTTTTCTGCCAATTTTCATTGAAAATCAAAAAATTGCCCTTTTTCAGTGTTCCCAATCGTAAAACTTGATCAGCGGCTCCACTTTCTAACGATCGACATTTCGTCATCGAAAGCGAAAATTGGTCGAATTCAATTTCAGGTGGGCGAAAATCGTTGCTTTCAAACAAAACAGTGTAATTTTGACGGCAAAATGTTGAACAAAATCAACATCATTGAACGCGTTCTTCAGCTAGACAACGCCACAACAACACTGAAGGGGTCGAAAATTTCGGACTTGACCGATTTTCTTCGGTCGGAAATCATGGAAATCACGATTTACCGCCATAAAACAATCACGCAAGATCGGGCGTTCCACAGCGGTTACATCTCCGGTTGGTTCTTTCAGGATGATTTGATTTTGCAATATTCTCCTGGAAAAGTATGCTTCATTAATATGATTTTAAAAAGGTTCTGGTCTTTTGCGACAGAACGTGATATTGTCCTTTCATTCAATTAGTTCTGTGACTCATTCCGTTGTTCGCAGACGTCGAAAAGAAATGTAGTTTTACATACTTGATGCGGTAATTCCAAACAATAGCCTTCCTAGTGACACAGCCCATCTCAGGAGGAACACGACTCATTTCACACGAATTTTCAATTCCCGCGTCATGCATAAACAACTGCTAAAAGTCTCTACATTCAGTCGTAGAACCAAAAAAAAACGCAAAAAACATTTTTCAATTTCAACAACTCTGCAATTCCAACGCCCCATTGCAGAATTCCTGCTGCGCCTCGTCAGTCCGCAGGACGTTCGCCAGATCGACCTGCTCGACAACCAGACGCGGTCGACGAACGAGCCGATCGTCGGTCGACGCTCCATCCGCGACACCACCGTAACCGGCGCCAATCGACCAATCAGCGCGCCGTTCGGCACACTGACGGTCGGCGGGAAACTGTCGTTGAAATCGAACGACTCCGAACGACTGCAGACGCAAGCGAGACGCCCGAAAGAGCAGATCGTCGGGCTGTGGTTGATCGCGGTTGTTGCGCTGTTCGCGTTGATTTGTGCACTCGTCTTGACCTTGCTCTGCTTGTATATGCGCAATAAAGGACGCAAAAAGGGTGAGAAGGGAGACTTTGGTGTTTTGCGAGTGATTTTCGGTGGCAACAACCCGGTGTCCCCTCCCGGACATACGATTTGTTTTTCCAGAGTACGAGCAACCGCCGCAGACGGACGAGAAGCGACCGCCGCCGCCGCGGTTGCCCTCGCAGGACCCCGTCGCGCGTGTGCCATGTAGGTTTGATGAAGGTTTGACAAAAACAATAGAGGAAGTTAATGGCCCGGTAGACGCATATTGCGGCGCCACCTGCCGTGACGCCCGTGACGTCTGTGCAACGGACACCAGACAGCTCACTGCTCTTACACATCCAAAAGGCCGGTTACGTTCAACTCGAGGAGGTGACTCATGAGCCTATATTCATGAGCCAGCTCTACCATATCCAAGCGGCTCTTATGTATCTAAAAGCCGAACGATTTTTCACAGCAGAGTTATACACGGCTCTTTTGGATCTGATGTCTCATGTGTATGTCCGAAAGAGAAAACGGCTTTTGGGGCACCTAAAAGCCGTTGCAATTTTTTTAGAGCACAATTTCATATATTTTGACTTAACTGGTTTTAATAGCTTATATTGTCTAACGCTGCAACGGTAAAACAACTTTTTTGCAGTGCCGCAAAAAGCATCGATCGATTCCTTCGGCTCGCACGCGCACAGTTTGAACAATAATGATACGAGTACAGTAGCATGGATACCAGAAGTATCACGGCAGTCCGGTGTGATTGTTTGACAGTCAATCAAATTTTAAAGTAATTCTTTCAACCAATTTAGTATGATTCAATTGGTGCACAGTACAGAGTCAACAATTGCCCATCAAAGAAGGAAAAATGATTCTGGAGCCGCAGTTGCGTGCACTATTTGGCACAATGTTTGACTAAATAGTACTGTGCAGATCCTAAATGTTATATACAATTATCATACGGTAACCATATTGCCAAAAACATTCCATTCGGTGCCTATTTTAGTGTGTTCATTGTGTGTTTTTACATTTTTGCGTGAAGAAATTTTGTTGTGCAGAAGTGTAAAAATTTGTGTGTTTTGCGTTCTGACTTTTGTTCGTGAGAGTCTACGTACTTTGCATTTATAGCGTATTTATTACCGTAACTTCATTTGGCTTGACAGCTGGATTTAAAATAAATAAAAAATGAATTAGCCATTATTATCTGTTCACGTCATGTAATGATTGCGTTTTGCGTCAAGTTTTAAGTAAAAAGCACAGGATTATCAGATTGCAACAACAGCAAATCCAAGCAAGTTATGCAAATTATCCATCATCAAAAGCAACAGCACAGAATGAGCGGCAGGTGGCGGAAGGGAAAGCAGTGCAAATAAATAAAAGACCAGCGTTTTCAGAACTGTAAAACTTCCAATAGAACGTGCATAAAAAGGTGAATGTGTAAAAATAAAAGTGACCAAAAAATAGATAAATCCGCATGAAAGAAGATCAATCGTATATGTAGCTATTGGCTGTTCTGATGATACTGTAAGACGTTCTTCGCCGTGATGACATTGATCTCCTGACCGGTGACCGTCACGAGTACAATAGTGACGTTCTCGCGTCCGTCATCAGCAGCGTCCACGAGCACATCGATGACGCGAATGCGATCCTCGTGCGTGAACAACGACTGCAAGTTGACGCCCAATCGATTCGCCACCGGTCGCCTCGAGACGCACACACGTTGCATGTGTGGATCGAACAGCCACAGACGCTGCTCGGTTAGACCCGCCGTCGTGAATGGCACCCGTTCGGCCGAATGAAGGATCGTCGTTGATAGCTCGCATCTGCGGATTGTTTAGCACGATTTCGTGACGAAAAGTACAGGTCGAACTCTAAATTATAGGGAATCAGTACGGTATGCATGCTTAATGCGCAAGCCAAACTCCACCACCACAGCGATGCCTGCACAGAAAGCATACATACCGTAATCACCAACTAATCAGCTGATATTCCTTGTAATTCAGAGTTCGACTGTACTAGTAGTGATTACCTTTCGTGGGTATGGGCTGGGCGGTAGACTCGTTGTGTCGGTGCGTTCAAGAAATCGAGCACCGCCGGGAGGTGTGTACAGCCATTTAATGACAGAGAAAATTTGATGGGGGCCCTACTCAACAGCGTTTTGTGCGCTTTTCTGAGTTCGCCCTGGCTGAAAACATCGTTTAAAATCACCGTTTTGTTCGTTCATTCATAATATCTCACGGTCCAATATATGTTGTGCTAACTGAAGCAAATACATTCGATGCCGACCTTCCATCTTTGTTCAACAGCAACCTATAAACGCAGCTGCTCAAATCGTCCCAAACAATCACGTAACGTTCCCGTCCATTGTTCGACGCCACCAATCGCATCGCTGTTATATGACTGTCTCCTTTCTGGTACACTAGATTTTCTTTCAGCCTGACGCCCTTCTTTTTATAGTCTACACGAGCGCAATGAATTTCGGACACGTTGTTATGGCATACTCGCATTTCGTAGACGAAATTATCCACCGCGTATATACGCATGCTGTCGACGCGGTCTTCAGGATCGATGTCGAACAACGTAGTGTACCTATTATTTATCGTAAAAAACTGGTAGTATTTGATTTTGTAACTCGTATTATTTGAAACCAGCAATGATCTAGAAATATGTTTGTCTGATTTTTAGCTAAACATCACAATTTAACTAGACTTTAAAAACTTACTTTTGAGATGCCGGCAACGATGCTATATCGTAGACTTCCATCGTCCACTCGTAGACCCTGTTAGTGTTCTGTAGCGCCAACACCACACTGGGCGAGTATGAATCGCTCTGCTTATTAGAGTCGCTATTAGTAGCGCTGCTGTGCCACAGTGAAATGCTTCGAATGATTTGCGACTCCTTTGAGATTGGTATCGAATGGCGTTGTCGATTATCGACGTTGTAGATTTCAACGGCGGCCGACAATCTCAATACTGCACATCTAGCGCGATTGTCAAAGTCGACGGCCAGCACCGGCATATCAGCCAGAAAACGTGGCACCGACAATTGCGTGCCGGGCAGTATGATCGCTTCCGGTGATGCAGACTTATCCTTCGTCTGTTCGCCATCGTGTTGTTCATCACTGGGCAACGGCGGTGCAGAAGGGCCTGGTTGCGTTTGAGGTGGAACGTTTGATTTAACACCAGCTGTCGTCGCTGGTTTCGGTTGAACAATCGGTTCTACAGGTTTCTCGAAAGGAATAAACTCAATGCGTTTCCGAAGATACTCCGCGGTTTGTGCCGGTGTCGATGTGAAATAAAACTGAAAGGATTGATCGGCAAGCGCCGGTATATGGATGTCGGTGATGTTTGCGCCAGCGAGTTGCAGAACACGGGCGATGTTCTTTGGACCGTCCTCCATTGGCGTACCTGTGGAACGAATTATTTTCTGTTGCTTCATTTTCGCTCGCAATCTTTAACTTCCGTAACGTTCCGGTGTTTTTTTTTCCTTTGCTTTTCTGTTTTTTTGGGCGCTTCTAAGCGTCAGGCAATTACAATTGGATGCTAGTTGCTAGTTTCAAAAGCAGCATGCTGGGTACACAGCCAAAGAACAGATGTTTTTTTCTTTAGTTTGCATCTGAAACATGCCTGCTGTCACAGCCGAGCCACCGGACCGTTCACTTTCGCTCGATGAAAAGCGTCCTCCATAGCGTGTGATTAAATCCGACCGTAAATCGCTCAGTTCATGCCCGACATTGAGCATTCGAAACAGTTCATTCTCAACCGCGGCCAAATATTGACGAACAATGTTTCGATTGTGTTCGGCCTCGTTCGACTGTTGTCGTTGGCATTCGATTCGATCGATGTATTCGACTGAGAAGCGCACTGGATCGAGTTTGTTCCATTCGGAAATTTCGTGCTCCTTTTTTGCGTGCTCTGAAAGAGATGAAGTGCGTTTTAAAAGGAAATATTGTGGAATGTTGCATCGAACGTTCAAAATAGAGCCAACGCCGACCGGACTGATGAAATACTAAAAGAAACCGAGAAAACCGGCACTCGTAAACCATTCGACTGTACCTTTGATGTTGCACTTGCTGCAAAGTGCGCGCACGCACGCGCCGCACCACCACATGTCGTCGGTGGACTTCTTCTCGAGGCAGATGTCGCAGCGGATCTTGCCGAAATACCGCGTGGGAAGGTCGTCTAGTCCGTGGCTGACGTCGGTCGCCGTACGGCACTCCGGACAACTGACGCTGCTCTTGCCGGCCAGCGAGATTATTCCTGTGCGCCGTTTTGTTCCGGCTGGCTTTTATTGTACACATACATCTGGTTGCTCTGCATGTTCCGAAACACTGAACCGAAACATAACAAACATCTCAGTGTTTCTGAATCACACGGAAAGCATGAAACTAACGCGAAAAGGGGAAAAGGGCTACAAACGATGGAAAGCATGAAATAAACCATAAACCCCAAAAAACGCTATCATAATACGTACGTTTTGTGCACGGCACGCAGAGGCAGTGCTGACAGTCGAGCACCTTCACGTGCGGCACGAGCTCCATGCAGATCGTGCACTCGCCAACGCCCGGCACCGCGTACGAAGAGACGCGTCGGCCACCCTGAGTTTTTTTAATTAGAATAACGATTGATGTTCCGTGTATTTCCTCGTTGAAAAGGCAGAAACTGGTGTTTGCTTGGGCTTAAACGATGTTTTTTTGTAGTCGTGCTTTTGGATTACCGGTAATTGAAAAAGATAAACCGAAATCGCGGAAATGTGGTTTTCAGTTGTTTGTTGAGGGTTTTCTTCTCATTCTTTCGTTCATTCGATTTATCGACAACGACTTGAAAAGGTTGCAGTTTTTAATCTGGCCTTGATGGTTTACCTGATCCTGATCGGAAGTAAACATGTACATTCTATTTGGTCTGGTTGTTATTTTATTTTGCACGTTTCAGACGTTTCAGACCAGAATGATTCACAATTATAAACCAGCTGTTTTTAGTTGATACAGTGAAAATACTCATTTGCTCTGAGTAGGCAACAACGGCCCATATCTGAAAAGAATTTTTAATTCACCAGGTCTTAAAAACCCGAATACTTAAAAATCTGTCACTAAACAAACATCTCATTTATTTCAATAAAATAAAAACTAAAATTGAAACCGCGAACGAAAACGTTCAACGTGTGAACAGATGATTCAACGAAACCTGTTTTGACTTTCTATGCAAACACAACAAAAAACCGCGAAAAACGTGAGAATTTACATACAAAATGTTGCAACAAAACCAAATGAACATTGAAAGTGATCCGAGAGAACATAACAATAAAAAAACAGTTTGAACAGTGAAAAAAGAAAAAAAGCAACACAGCGAAAATGGACAAGTCCTGTGAAATATAGCCACGCGCGAACGTGAACAGAAAAGCAGCTGAGCAAAAACACAGCCAAAACACGTATCTGGGCTCCAGCTAGACAACTA
>JASANC010002580.1:0-15589 GCA_030248135.1 Theristus sp. LFF4_11 | reverse complement strand
GTATAGCACTGTCAATACTTGTTGATTCTAAATCCATTTCTTTTTTCCGCCAGTGTTCTGATCGCCAAAAAAAGTTTTCCGCTAATATTTTTTCTCAGCACCACAAAATGTCAGATCACTGTGTTAACTATTCTTAGCGAGGGCGCCGTGCCATTGGAATCCCGTATCGCTTGAGCGGATGGCCCGTTCGTGCTTCGGCAGCAACAGAAAAAATTTTAGTCATTAATTTTGTTTTTGTTCAAAATAAAACTTAGCTCCATCGTCGACTGCTCCTTACTTATCATAAGAAAGGCGTTTTGCACCTCACCGGAATCAAAACGGGACCGGACGGAAGTGACCAGGCGGTTTCGCGTGCTCCCACTGGCTTCAATGGACTCGGCTGACTCAAGAAATAAACACAGGAGATCGTTGGGGATCACAATGTACCACTAACCTCTCATGGCGTTTCCTAACAATTGGAGCACGCCGAAACTTTCCAGATCCGCTCAAATTCATGCTTTTCTTCACAAGACCTGACAGTTCGCTTGTAAGACTCAAGTGAGACTTTTCTAAATCAGTCATTTTTGATTGATTTGAGTCTAAAAGAAAACTTTTGGCAGTTCGCCAATCTCACAATTAGCCCTACCAGCAAATGTGCACATTCTCACGTTGCAACAGTGCAGCACCATCTAACGGTGCGCATGACCGGAGCACATACTTAGAAAAACGAAGATCCTGAACCACCACCGCCGTTACTGTTGACTGGAGGTACAGGTTACTTGGTCGCACAACTTTTTTGTGCTTACATTTACCATGCACAATTTGAAAATACAATCCGCGAGTATTTGAAGAACAATACCCTGCAAGCATTTGACCGATAGGAGAAACACTGAAGCGGAGTTAGTACAGGATGACCCACAACATTCGATGTGCTTTGCGTGGAAGAGCTGACGCTTGCAGCGAATATTGCGGAATCAGATGAGCATCGATTGCAGTGGCAGCCGGACAATGCGCCGGAAAGTGATCGAACGCATACCGCAAAGAGTGGGAGTGAAAGAGACCTGGGAGGGAGACGCTGTGGGGAACCCAGTGAGAACAGAAACAGGAACCGTCGCTCGAAAGTGATCCAAAATTTGCGAGTGCGCACCGTTGCATTGGTCTGATTGATTTAAACTTGAAGTAAAAAGAATACACAAAGACAATAAATTTTAATTAAAATTGTGCTTTCACATTTTTCAGAATTGGACGGACTGAAAATCGATTTGTCACCTATGTAGATTCAAAATCGTTCAGGTGTACACCACAGCGAAAATAATACTAAAATAGCGTTACCAGAACTTTAGAATTATAACCAAATGTAGCTAGATTGTACCACTATCACTGTGTAGAACCACCTACCACTTTGATAATTTACGTTGGTTCCACTCATTATAACACACAAAAAAACTATCAACAAACAAACTACACAAACAACACAAAAACGAATGAGTGAACAAATTTGGTTCCCCAATGATTTCATTTGTACAGCAAAAGCTGGCATGTCATGGTTTACAAAATGCAGAGGCAGTCGTTGCGCCGGTTTCCGCTGGTTGCAATCTCCCGATAGCACGAGCGTCGACCGTGGCGTGAACAGAAATGCAAACAATACGTGCTGCAGGAATAAGCTGAAATATGTATAAACAAACATAAATACGACAGTTAACACAAGCTTTAGTTTTATTTCTGAAGCATAAAACGAACATGCAGCGACTGCCGTGTTCCAAACAACAATCGTAAAAAATCCGAATTGGTGGGTTCCTAAAGAGCGAGTTTCGCCACCAACTAAGTATGTTTGTTTAAAGCTGTCACTTTTTTTGTAAAATATAGATCACTCGACAGAACAAAGGAACGGCATCGGAGCTGCAAGAATCGCAAGCATTGCTCAAATAATTGATTCCAACCAAACCCGATACATTTGGTCTTCGTGTAATTCAAAGTTTCACATGCTTTTGTATTCTGCGAAAAAAGTGACAGGTTTAAACAAACATGCTGTACGCTTTTTGAGCAATGAAACAAACGCGTGCTTCTGGTGCTCGTGGGTGTAAGATCATCATCGCAAGCTCGTTCATCCGAGTGATCACCACAGTCGTTGTGTCCGTCGCAAACATAACGACTGGGAATGCAGCGTCTGTTCGCGCACCGATGCTCGTTAGCGTTGCATGATTCTGGAAATACAGTAGTAATGGAACAAACCAGAGCTGTGCAACGGTGTAGAAGAGTGCAAGTGATGATGCATTTTGCTGTGATTCGGTGCGCACACCGCAAACAACTCGATGTTGCGGCGATGTGCATCGTATGGCGGAAAATTACGCCACGATTCCCGCACACTGTTGTGCGCGTGTCTAAGATAACACGGACACAAAAATTGTAGGTATTTAGTTAACAAACTGCTTACAATCTAAAGTCCACCATCTTTCATATCACACTTTTTTCTGACACTCACGGTCGCTGATCGTTGCTGCGCCGCGCGGTCGCACGGGACAGCTCTGTTCGTCGAAATCATCACCGCAGTCATTGGCGCCGTCGCAGCGATACGACGCCGGAATGCAGACGCCGTTTGGACAGCGCAATCGGCCGTCCGTACATGTCGCTTGAATTTTTTTTTTTTGCATTTTTGCATAAGTTTAAAAAGCATGGTGGATTTCTTCCCGAGCGTAGCAGCACGACACAATGATTTGGTTACACGAGAAAAAAATCTCCGAATTACACAAAACGGGTACACGAAAACGTACGCACGTGGACAGTGTTGAGCCTCACAGACATCACTTGTCATTAGCGGCGGGCACACTCGCCCACGGCCGAATGCGGCCCTGAGCGTCAATCGATAGCGCCGCCGCAGGCCTGTCGAGCCGCACACCGCGTTACACGGACTCCAAGTGCCCCACGGTCCAACAACACAGTCGACTGAACTAATATTAAATAAAAAAAGTTTGTGGGAAAGGACAATTTTTTCCGTAAGTGGACGATCATTCGTTGAATGGCGCACCATGTTTCATTCGAACACCGGGACACGGATCGTTTCTGCAAGCTCTTGTGCCAATTCGTGCACCACATGGTGTTCCACCGGGGCTTGGCTGCAAGGCAATACCGCGCGATCGTTTCTGCGTGCCACCGGGACCGCACGTCACCGTACATGGCGACCAGGCAGCCCAACGATCCATGCGGCAGTCTTCTGAGAAATTTCGGTAATTCAAAAAATATAATAGTTTTTAAAATTTATTTGCCACAACTTTTCATCAACTCACGAGGGCATGTTCTCTCTGGACGGCACTGACGAGTCATCTGCAGCGACTGACTGCATGGAAGGCCGCCGTTTGCAGCTGGCGTTTGAACTGCTCTGGTACGACTTTGTGTGCCATCTCGCGATCCGCACGTCACACTGCAGTGACTCCACGCATTCCAGTCGCTCAAAACGCAGTCAACTGCAGAATTTAGAAGTGTACTAAGAAAAATAAGTGAACAGTATGTTTACCATTTTAATAAGTTTTTGACCCGATTATTCCACAAAAGCATAAAAAATGTTGCATTGTTGGCCTGTACCTGTTGACTTATTTCAATGACAATAAGTTTTTTGAGGTTTTTGAAGAAGTCAAATCGTTTATGCATTATTGAACCTGGGCATTCCCGGAGTTTACAGCGCCTGACGTTGCTGGTTGGCATGCACTGTGTTCCGTTGCCAGTAGACTGTCGTTCAATTGTTCTTTGGCGTCGCTTCGTTGCGAAACCACAGGATGCACTGCAACTACTCCACCGACTCCATCTGCTTAGCACGCAGTCAGCTATAACAAACTGATACAGTGTAATTCAATAAACGTAATCAATCGACTAGACGTAGGACTTGTTGAGTTCAATTGTGGTACCAAAAAAGGTGGTACTTTACTGGTGCACCCGTAGGTCAGAGAGGATGACAGGTGAAAAATTTAGGAGGGAATGAAACTGCCATGCCCCACACCCTCATCAGATTGAAGCAAATGAGTTTTCTTAAAATTAAAAATTTGCAAACTGCACTCAAATAATGTTAAAAATCATAGACCAACATTGCGCAAGGCACGGTTGCTTTTCAGTGCAGTCGGCTGTTTCCACCAGCGGGCCACATTTGCGCTCGCCATGAGCGGCGCTCTTCAGAATGCGTCTAACGCGTCGTTTCGTGCCGCCTCTGCCGCAGGGCACACTGCAGGCGCCCCATGCACTCCATCTGCTGGTCTTGCAGTCCGCTGAAAAAAATATTCAAACTTTGTCGTTTTCAACACTGGATCATTGAACATTGATCATTGAACACACGGTTCAGTAACTTTTGGTTGTGGTACCTCAACATTCCAGCGCGGTTGGGTACCCTTTGGCTGAACCAAAAGCTTACTCAATACGCTGTTGATTGTCCAATAAAAGCTCAACCAGAAACACCCTGCTGATTATTTTGATGCAGCTTTTTGAACATGCTCGATCAAACGTTCATCTTATCACTTTTGATCTGCTTTAACTCCAACCTCGAGGTCTTGGCCGTTGCACTGGATTCAAGTCTAGCCGTTGCTCATCACAGTGGAACATTATATTCAGTCGCAGTTTATCGTACTTGCTGAGGTGATTTTCTTGGCCTAAAACGACACCGCTCGCATTTCGCTTCGGCGTCAACACCGGTTTGTAAGCGTTGATGCTGGTGGTGTATTCCGGGTAGTGCATGATCGAATCGTAATCGTACGGCAGACCAAGTGACGTATCAACTTCGTCAATTTTCGCGTAGTTCGGCCGGTCGACTGCCTTCAAGAAAAAGGTTCTTTTCGAAACTCTGGCCTTCGAAAACAGTATCGGCGCGTGGCTTTCTTGTCCGTCTCATGCAGCTCTAATTTGATAACATATCCAACTAGCTGATTGGTTGGTGGTCACGTGATGCACGGACTCTATGCAAAGCAAACACCGCCTCCACAGCAATTCATGCACAATGCATGCCTCAGCTAATCAGCTAGGTTGGATATGTTATAGGGTTAGACTGCACATACCAGAATGTTCTCCCAATGAATGGTGACGTAATCGTCTCGATCACGCCGTTGCATCTCGTGCATGAAGCCGAGTGTGTGCATCAGCTCATGCACCATCCGCCACAGCACCCGGCCGCCGTGCTCACGCGAATAACAGTGTGAGCCCAGTAGAATGCTTTGCGGTTGGAATCTGGAACAACGCAACGAAAACCAGTGGACTACGCTAAGGTTAGACTGACAGTGAACAGATACTGGTGGTCACTTTTGTACACCTTTTTATACTTGATTTACCCTACATTTTGTTTAACAACCAACTGTCCACTGTTCTTCTAGGTAAAAAGCACAATAAAAAAGCAGCAATAAAAAAGGCTACAGATAATTAGTCAAATTTAAAAAAAAACCGAACTTTCTCGGTACACGTCCGACATTGGACTCGCAACCGATCAACTCCTCAGTGACAATCAACTCCACTCGATGCGTCATGTCGGTGCTGCCAACAAAACGAACACAACTGACGTCTTCGATGAGTTCGATCGCCTGATTGATGTCACGCAAGATTCGCGTTCGCTCCTCGACCGTCCATCTTCGACCAATCGGGTCTTTGAACTTCTGAAAAGCAGTTCGACACTTTTTTTGGCGGGATAGGACTCAGTCAGGTGAAAGAAACATTATCTGATAAGGGTTGCAAATGCAATGGATTTCTGGCTTTTTTACATTTTGGATCATTTGAAAAACAAAAACCCACATGAAAAAGATGAAACACCATAAATCAGCTACAGCATGACGAAATGCAACCAATTTGTCAGCAAAATATTGCAGGAAACAAAAAAAACTGCAAAATCTTCCAGAACACGAAGAAACACCCAATGTTTGGATACCAGAATGCAATTTACTTCATTGATTGGTTAAATACAAACGGGAATAACTGCGCACGGATAAAAGACTAGTTTAGCTGTTACAAAGAAGAGTTGGCGTGTTTTTTACTCCTGGCCGCACACAGCATTTTTTAGACAAGGGCCAACTTTAAAACGAGAATGAAAGTGAAACAACTAACGACAGTATAAGGTACGGTGGCGTTCGGCCAGCGAGCGCTGCCGCCGCTGGATCGACTTGTTCCGAAGCTTGCTGATCCTGGCGCGAAATCACGCTCAGAAGATGGATAAATCAACTGCAGTTGACGGTTCAGATCCAGTCCAGAGATCTTGATTCCTTCTGGAAAGCAATGAAAATTGTGAAGAATTCATTTATATTTTTTCAATAGAAAAATGACTTTACCAAAAAAGATAGAAAGGTAATTTTTAAATTACTCACACTTACCAACAGAGCTGCGCTGTAAATAAAAAGAAACCGGTGTAAAACTATTGCGAAAATAAGCGTTAGCAAAAAACTGCCTCTACTAATAATTTTTTCTCAACGATATTTACCACACAGCTCGGATACCAGCGATTGCAGTGGCGTTCAGTGTTCCTCCGTAGACATCGTCGGTATTCGGAACAACTGGGCGCTGATAAAATTGCAAAGAAATGATTTGAGATCAACAATATAAGGACGTTGTGTGCGGCAACACCCATGAGTTCTTCCAACAAAATTGCTTTCAAGACGTTGACATTTCTAGATGGAAAAGTGTGAAGCGGATCAGTTTAAAATGTAATACTTTCAAAGTACTAACAGCAGAATGGCATCGGCGTCGCTTTTTGTTTCTGTAAATGCCAAAAAATTGATAGGCGCTTGAAAAGTATCAACGAAAATGTGTTGATAACCGGTTTTCTTGTTCAGTTTAAAATTCTGCATTTTGAACGTGCTAGCTATTTTTCAAATTATTAATCAATCAGTACTACTATTTTCTGCTGTTTGATGCGATAACTACTCTTTCTCAGCAACAGCAACAATCCGTAGCAAGAATATAGGTCACCATTCATTGGCGATAACCATTGGCTTAGCGTCTCATTCACGCATGTTCAAGACCATATATTTCGACACGAACCATTTACTTATTGTTGATGCTAAACTGCTTTTGAGTTGACCACAGAAGTTTTTGCAGTTGTTTTTTATTTGAACATGTTTGCCGTTTTAGACACTTGCTACCCATAAGATAGCGACAAAATGTTGTAGTAACACAAAAACATCAAAACAAAAAATAAAAATTGAAAAAGAATAAATCAAATACGGTTAAACAAAAACAAGTCACAAACAATGTTGTTTTAACAAACCAAACTAATAAATGATATCAAAAAGTCCGATACACCGATATTGATATTGATGTTGCATGTCAAATGAGCCTTTTGAAACTGCCATATTCGTCCCCGTTTTGATACAACAAATCTTCGTCATCGTCATCGCGAGCGTCCGTCAAGCGTCGCTCATTCTTTGTCTCACACAGTTTCGCCAATACAAAGCCGCAATTGACGAACCAGGTCACCAACTGCGCCACACAAAGAGCCTGAAATGTGTCCATACGCCAACAGTGTTGTCATGTTTCAGCTTGACTTGCTTCGCTGTTTGTAGTTATTTTGGTTAAAAGATCTTGAAATTATCGGATCACACGCACCGTTTATATTCATAAACGTGCAAGCTAAGAAACGCACTGCAACAGTATTCAAGCTGAACCACGTTCCGAAGTTGCCACGCTGAAATTCGCAGCTACCCAAATCGGAGTCAGCGCATGTCTCCAATTGCAGCAACGATGTAGACAGCTGCGCGTCACCTGAAAATACTGAGAATAATCACACACATTTTCAGTTTGCTGAGTCAACAGTTTGAAAAGTAACCAGATTACTCTCATTCAACTAAAACATTTGAGCCCCCACTGAACAGTTTACTCGACTTTGTTGAGCTACATGTACCATTGGTAAACTTTCAACAAAACACAAATTAAAGTTGCTTAGCTATGTGTAGCTCAAATCGACTCACTTGTATATTGTCTCAACAGACCGTAGGTGCTGAGAAAACACGCAGTGCCAGCAATCCAGTAGCACATAAACGAGGCGGTCGCCAAAAAGTCCTGCAACAGATACAAACCTAGATTGGCGTATCAATAAGTCAACCGGAAATTGACTTATTGATTATAACTAACAACAAATTACAACCAACCCGAAACGGCCAGTTCGCGTTCATGTGATAGGTTCCCCAGAACGCAAGATAACCAACAACAGTCATAACGGCGTAAACAACGGTCGTAACGAGCAGCAATGTAAATAGGAGCATCATCACTGAATAGTTTTGGTGAAATATCGTCACATGCTCGTTGTTTTCGTTCGCATCGTCGCATCGATCAATCAACGATTGCTCGCTTAATCTGTGTGGTACTAAGAAAGGTTCGGTCAAATGTTTTCATCTGCGATTGACGGCGTTTGCAGACGAACAATTGTGTTTATAAAGGAAATTAGTTTGATGATGCTTGCAAAATGGTCAAAAGTGACCGGTCGTGTATCTCGGGTGTCACTTTAGCAATTCTGAAGCAACACAACCGAAAACCAACCGAAATGGAAACACAAGACAAACGGATTGTGCGACATGAACCCGATTGTTGGCGTCGTCGTCTTTGCACTGCATGGTCACTGTGCCGCACGCGTTGAATGAGACCAACAGGAACAGTTGCACCAGTGAAATGACCTAAAAATTGCGGTACATGATCAAGGACACGGCTAAATTGGTCTTTTGATATTTTTAAAGCATCAACAGTGCTGACATTTGGTCAAACCAGACCCGATCGAAACCAAAACAGTTCAAACCAAATTCGATAAAACTATAGACACGGTCAAACCAGAGATCTGCTGCACACGTCTTAAGCCATGTGCAATGTAATACTAGGTCTGGCTTGCTGCTTACCGGGTCTGACGTGGAGAAATCAACACACAATAAAAATTTTGCTGTAAGTGCTGAATCATTTTCAATACAATGAGCATTTTAACAAATGTTGCGGTAAAAACGTATATTTGAACACAATGTTAGTTGTTCGTACCACACAGCACCATTTTAACATTTCAACATAATAGATTTTATGATAACGAATCAGTTTAAAAGCGTTTGTTAATCGCCACCTTTTCGTACTTCTCTTTCAATTGCTTTTTGGCTTCAAGTAAAAGTAAAGAATACAAATAATGCAAAAAAGGTGCTTCGGTACCAGTAGCTGCAACGCCAACAAATGCGCACTAATTCACGTGGACTATTGAAGGCTTCCGAGTTAACAGAAGCCGATCGAATGCTAGAACACACATTATACACTTGACCATGTGGCTGTGCCGCATCTGGATGCGTTCTTAGCAGCGTGCGCTTGAACAACCTCAAAGTAACACTGATTTCTCCAACCAGTTCACTGTTGCCAATATTAGACAGTCAGTTCAAACCTGATGGCACCAAAACAGCCATGATCAAAGCCTCTGCTAGTGGTCAGCCTATTTCCGGCACTATCGGACAACTTCAACGTTGATACAGTCACAACACTCGCAAATTCAATTGTTGTCTTCCGCATGACTCATGCAGATGCGAACCACGGAAAACATTTGTATCGTGTTCATGCGCCTAACAATCAACTAAACTATTGAACCAATTTCCACAAAAAAGGTTTACGTTATTACCATTAATCACCGCTGGAGTGAACATAAACGAAGACGGCACAGAAAATTGGAAGCAACTTACAACGAAATTATATCTGAAGAATTGCAAGCAGCAAAAATATCGAAGAACAGGAGGCAAAGTGACACCGTGTTCATTCCTTTGAATGCTAATTACGTTTTCGGAGTCCAATTATAATATAGTTGCAAAACATACTTCACCAAAAGCCCACCGCACGTGGAATTTGGTCTTCATTGAATGTAAAACAATGTTCAACCTATCATTTCAAACATCTCCAACATTTTCTCAACAACCGGACGCGACAACGGCAGGATCACCTTAGGTGGTTTCTTAACCAGGTGGCTGACGACCAGTTGGCTAATCACAGCCGTAGTCCCAGTTGCTGTGGTATCTATACTCATTCTCTTGGTCTCTTAACCATTCCCTCATTGCCATTTCTCTTTCATAAACTGTGATAGAAAATGATTCAGTTTACTTTCAATTTTATTGCTTAATTTATTGCTTTTATTTTTAGTTTGTGCATTATCTTTGAATTTTGTTACTTATTTAAAGCAGGCAACCAAACCATTTTTGGGCCAGAGTGCGAATTTTTGGGTGCAAGTTCTGAATCACTTTCAATATCATGTGTTGCGCTAAAATTGTATTTTGTACTTTGACCACTTGTTAGTTGTTGGGAATGGTACCATTTTTAAATAATTTCATGAACAAATCAGTTAAATACTGTTTGTTTCTTTCTGCGGCTTTTCGGCATGGAGTAAAAGCTAAACATAAAAATAACGAATCGGATATCGCTTAGGAGACTAATAAGTATGTACTGTACATCTGTGTTTGCCTTCAATGAAATGGTTTGACCACCTACACACGTACAACACAATGAAACGTTTAAAACAAAATAAAAAGTAACTGAGCAATACGCAAGCAGAAAACTGACTGACCAGAGCAAGAACACGAATCCAGCAGATGCGCTGCTTCAACAAGTCCATGTCAAGCGGTAATTCTTGCTTCATTTTCAAAAAATTCAGTGACAAATGAGAATAGTTCTGAACATGCACACACAAACAAGCAAACACATGAATAAACTCGAGACAAAACTTTTTTCATCGCCACCAAAAATTCACATCCACGCCCAAAAACCAGAAAAATGTACGGACAGTTCACAATAACACGCAGTGTCAAAAGCACACAACACGCACTGCGTGTAGCAATATTCCATTTCAGACTAACACATACTCATGTTTGAAAGTTTTTAAAACGTGTTTCCCAGTTTCTTCCATATGGTATTAGAAAGTCTGTGTTTCACAGGGTAAAAAATAACACCTGACGGATCAGCTACAGGCCAAAACACAAATTCAGTGCGTGTTTTGAATATTTTCAACAACTTTCAAATTCTTCGGAGACAAAAAGAGAACCACTTGAATTTGGTATTTGTTGCCAATCTGCAACCTTGTTACTGGACCGAAAGTGAAAGCTTTTGGGATAGGACAGTTCGTGAATTGGCTTCCGCAAAAACTGAAAATATTGGTTAGCATCCGTGTTGTTCGCTCTTTGTTCTTATCGCCCACACGTGCTTTATCACAAAAACTTATTAGAAAGACTATCAGCGTTCAACATGTTCAAAACATTCGGCACTGGAAATGCTCGACACCAGAAATGCCAGAAATGCGACGTTTTTTGGTAAAAAAATACAAGAGTAATTCAAAAACCGTATTTTGATGGTGTGGTGATTTGGGTGTTTTTCTCTTCAATTCAATGCATTTTAATGCTTGGGTTCGTTCGTTCATATGCTCAATTCACACACCATATTTTCGTCAAAAGAATGTTCCTTCAGTGTCGTCTGATGTACAATGTATTATTTTTGTGTGCAATGGGTTAGCCTCGACTTCTATTAGTGGAACAGATTGGAAGCACTGTTCGTTCGGAGTCACGCAGTGTGTGTGCCACATGTGAATAATCAAAAAGTGTTATTTCTCTGACGTCATATAGGTATACTCCATCCGGTGTCGGTGGCCATATCATGTAACACAACGGACAGACTGGAACGATGAAACTGTGCTAAAAACGACGCTGCAAACATATCCAGCCATTCAGAATAAATAACTGAACGAAACATGCTTTCTCGAGCACTATGCGCCGTACACACCGACCGGAACACACGCAGTACTTTCAAAACACATGCATTTTCATTACAAAAATTACTAAAGTATCAGTGAGTGAGTATCAAAACTATGTCATGTATAGCCATCGACACAATCTATGCCGGTGTACCTAGTAGCATGGTGCTTATATCAAAAAGGGAGAAAGCGGTGGAGGGTGGCGTGGGAGGTAGCGCTTGGCAGAGCTTTAGTGCAAACATGGCATGGATGGCCTTTGACACGGCACATGCCTGAAAATTTCAATTCTCCATAAACGCCAAGATATATGTATTATTAACAGGAGTAAAAACTTGTTGCACCATCAAACTTTACGAAACTGTGACGTCCAGTTTTTAGTTCATTCAAAAACCACAAAACGGTCTCTAACAGATGTGTAGCTTTCAGAAACCAAAAAAACAAAGCCACAAAACACTTAGCCACGTCAGTGCTGACGTAAATGCGGAAAAATCCTTTCTCTCTCGAACGCCAACAATTTCTTTAGCTTCAAACGACTCTATTGTTTCTATTTCCTTTCCGGGCCATAAATTGCGGGTGTTGCAAAATTTCAGTTTTGGGTCTTACTCCAAGCTATGTGTATTATCATGAGCAACAGAATATCCCTGGTGATTGTATTCGCGCTGATACACCACGTTATCAGAGCTGATTCAGGTAAGAAAATTGCGTTTCCTTTCAAACTTTGTTCAAAAAAATTAAACTGAGATTTTCATGCGGCATGATGTGCACATACGTGATTGTTTACAGGCATTGTTCAACGGCTTCGATACAACAACGCAAACGACGACCAATTGTGGTCAACTAAAAACCAAGAGTTTCCGGGCGACTCCTTGTCCGAGACGGAGTTCGCACTCAACCGACGCGGCAGCGACGTTGACACACAGTGGAAACTTTGGCAGCCGGTCGTTGAAGAAGATGGCGACTCAGAAACGCGTGACTCCGATAAACGATTTGAGCCAGTACTGGAGTTTCGTAGACGCAAGCGAAATGTGTACTGATTAAAACATATAACGAATGATTGCTTAAACTTTTGGCAGAATACAGAACTTTGAAGTACAAAAAAAGAACGCATGTATCAGGTTTTGTTGAAATGAAATCAATACCCCAACTCAAATATTGTTCATTGTTCTTTCGCGAGCTCTGTGTTGTATTCTGCAAAAAAGTGACAAATTTATAAACAAACATACTGTGCTTTTTTGTCCCGAGCATTTTTAAGGACACACTTAAATATTCTTCAACTACACTAAGTATCATCTTTTTATATGGTTATGTGACTTAATGCGAGCATAGATTTGAAATCAGTTTCATGCTTGACGTGGGAATTCAAATTTGGTGAAGTGACCGAATCCATGGCCGATTCATTCGGGTCATTTTGAATTGCCGCATCAAACTTGTAACAAATTTCGTTTCTACCGTCTGCAAACACATTTAGAACCAAAAGAAAACAATACCGAACTGTACAATGTTTCCAGCCTTTCAGTTGAATTACTAACCATTGCTAAAATTTCATTTTATAGTTTTGTGTCGAAATTCTAACAGAGCATCAACATCTTTCAAAAGCAATAGATCACTCATTGAATACAACTGGTCCGTTTCCTTGATTTGAGATGGAATACAATCCGTAGTTTGAGCATTTTGCACAATTTGCATTGCAAGATCCCAAGATCGTTCCCAACTGTCAGCAGCCCTAAACAACGGTAGTTCCCAGAGGGAATAACTGAGTTGTTGCACAGGCAATTCGTAACTTGAAATATATTTCGTTTCACGTTGGTCAACGAGTTCCGCGATTTGATCGAGATTGAAAACATCGCACAACTTTTTTGAGCTGTCCAAATAAGGCAACAAATCAAGGCGTCCCCGACGCTTTAAATTATATTACGTCCCAAAAACAACCGTTACTAAAGAGAGTTTATTGGAATTCGCTTCTCGAATCGTCACTGTTGACTTGAAGTATGGAATGGTCAGTTCGAAGTAGGAATCGGGTGGTTTGCAGCTGGAAAGAATAGTGTTTCGCACAATTTAGAACTGTTTCTAAAAATGACAAAACTCGAGTAAGCAGTTGGGTGTCAATAATAATTGGTGGCCATTCGACTCGAAATCCCGAAGTGAAAACGCAAATAAGCAAGCGATTGCGCAGCCTTTTTGACTTTGCAGCTTTTTACCGAAGAGGCCGTCATCTTCTTGCAACTCATGACCGTTTTCTGAGCAGCAAACCATTTTAGACAGTCGATACTCTCTGCAAATATTCCCGTTCAGACAGTAAAGCTGTAGCAGCTCCGAAAAAGTGCCGACGTGATAAAACTCTGAGTTGTCCATGACCAGTGCGTGGAAAGGCTGCTCACGAACAGCCGTAAACAGGTCGCTGCGCGCAGTATGAAGGGCGTCTAGATTGCAGTTCGTTGAATTTGCGAGACGTGAGTCGTCTGTGACATATTGTTTGTCAGCATTCGTGCCAAGCGCTTGCATAATGTCACCTAAATTCAGCAGACAGTCACTTTCATCATGATTTCAGAAGCAAAAATTAAAAAAAAGAACAAACCATAAGCGTCGAGTTCATACGAAAGCGGCAGATGGTCATGCGCGAACCGCACGAGCACGCGTAACATCGACGCAGACATGTAGAACGCGCTGTCCGTGTAAACAAATTCAGAGCTTTTCGTTGCGTTTTCAGTCGCTCGTTCAATAATAGCACCGGCTTTTTGCATTTCGGCAAGCGATGGCTTTTGAAGCGCTCGAATGCAGCGAACAACACGGTTTGGTCGAGGATCGCTCGATTTCTCAGACGGATCAAGCACGAAGACGCCGTGGTGTCGACCGATTTCGACCGACGATGGATGAGCGAAAGCCGTCAGGCCTGGACGATCGAGCGACCAACCAGTCGCATTCGATTCGGATATCGGAAAAATAAAATACAGTGCAACTCTATAACATATTCAACAACCAGCTGATTGGTTGATGCATGCATTTTATGAATGGATTGCGGTGGTGGAGGCGCAGTTTGGTTTGCACAGAACGCATGCATGCTTTACGAATCGTCTGGCAGTAAACACTCCAATGTCAATGAAGTTCAGAAAGCAGTCTGCCACTGTGAAAAGACAAATTCGAAAACCAACGACAACACGAACATTATAAATTTCCAGCGTGTCAGCTGAGAACAGCATTAATCCGGGTGCCATGCGCTGCGCAAATACGTGAGCTGCATGGAGTCTGAAAAGTTTCCGTTTTATGCATCCGATGAATTAACACAAAAATAATGTGAAATTGATGGGAAAGTGAAAATTGAAACCGATACCTTGCAAGCAACATGGTCATCGGCTGACCGTTGATTGTTCGGCGCGGCAGCACTGTGAAAATCTTGCCCAAAATGGACGCATTTGGTTGACGCTGGCTGTAGCCGCCGGTTGGAATTAACAGCACCTGGAACGCAAACAACATATGAATTGATTTCCGCACAAAGAAGTTTGGTTTGAGGCTTTTTGAATGTTTTTTTTTTCAAAAGTAAAAAAAAACCAAGAAAACCTCCACACTGACCCTCATTTGAAACAAACGCTCGTCGAACTCGGCTCTCAATTCAGACAACGCAACAAGCAGCGCACCACCGTTACCTGAAAAGAGTATAGAATCGAGCAATCAAGAAATCGAAAGAAAACACAAAGCAATGAAAAAAATCAAACCGATTTTCACGCCAGCTGGCTGATCGGAATAGACGCGAAACGTCCGTCGGAAGCGTGCTGCTCCAAATCGACACATTTCAATTGTTGCTCAAACGCTCGTTTTTGACGCTGATCACCGGCGCACAACACAACGCAGTCCCACACTGAGACTGAAGTCGCCATTTTTTTAAATTACTTATTTGCTTGCTTCACTCACTTCATT
>JASANC010002579.1:0-12817 GCA_030248135.1 Theristus sp. LFF4_11 | reverse complement strand
GATTTTCTTAATTATGTTCCCAATCGGCTGATTCGAAAATGTGTTTTGAAGCCTTAGAATATTTTTTGCCTGAAATTTTGTTTGATAATCAGGCTTCGTAACTCGAAATTGAATGTCCTTTGTTGGTCAAAGTTTCAATCAGCAGCGCATATTTCATAAATGAGATCCATACTGTTTAGTGTTTACTGTCTCTGAACTTCCACTTGAACAATTGCGAAACTTTGTTACCGGAAGAAGATCTTGAACAACACATCGTTACGCTGTATTGTTGCAGGCGATCGACGGATGGTACTTCTTCGGCCGCCCTGTTCGGCGGTCGCAAGCATTTGGCGTGCGAGAAAGCGAAGATGTTCCATTTCTATGGTCGGTCGATTCCGGCTCAGCGGGTGCGCTGGCAGTCAGTTGGAGACGCGAACAAACAAAATTAAGTTAGTTACATTAACAAACGTGCAGAAAGTTTCCGTTGTTCGTTGCGAATGAAAAGCCTAATTGTGTGTCAGATGTTTTGAAAGTTGTAAACTGAGTAAACAACATGGTTAAGCGATGAAACGTGACTTTAGCATGTTTATTCTAGGTTTATTCGAACGTGTCGGACCGGAATGACGTCATTTCATTCAAACGATGCCCGTTTCTCATGCACATTTACCCCAATCGATACAAGCAACTTTTTTACCCAAAAAGATATCAGGTAAACTCAAAAGTGCATGACCATGGAATGTTTCAGACCACATGACTGTCATTTTGATCCGACAGGTTATGATAATAAATAGGCTGTACTTACTCATGCAAAATCAAACATTCGAAATAACATCAAAGCCAACTCGAGTTTAGCTGGCTGATTACACAATGCCGACAAAAAGATAAGGTACGATAAATGTTGTGTGTATTATAATGATGATGCAAAAAGTTACCGTTACAATCGGTTTAAACCTACTGTATGTTTCTTTGAAGTTGTCACTTTCTTGGCACAATACACAGGGCCCACGAAAAGTATGAACCGGAATCAGGTTTTGGTTGGCAACCCAAACAAAACAATTTGTGGCGAAATACCGTATTACTCCCATTAAACCCCCGCCCACCATTGATTTGCCATTTTCAATAAACCCCCACCCTTACTTGTTTTGGCTTGCCTACTCATGGTGTCTTACACTTCTCTGGTATTATGCTGTGCACTGCAGAATAAAACTGAACTGAACTGAACCCCTAGAATTTGTTTGTAAGTAACCCCCCCCCCCCACCAATAATCCCCCCCCCCCACCAATAAACCCTCACCCCTAAAAGTCGCTGACGTATTAGTCGCCCATGGGGGTTTATTGGAAGTAATACGGTATGTCCTTTTTCTAACCCTATCCCGCTTTTTCATCTTTCGCGGGCTCTGTATTTTGCCTGAAAAAGTTACAGGTTTACAGAAACATACTGTACTTTTGTGAACAGCTGAGTTGAATTTTTTTGAATTTGAATTTTTTTAATCAAGACATGCTTGATACGTTGCACCGGAAGGACCTGGGTGGACCGCTAGGCGCTCAGCTGTCTCGTCCCTCAATTCACATTCAAATGACAAAAAAAAAACTTTTAAAAAATTCAAAATTTAGAATAAAAAGTCTCCAACCTGACTGCCAGCGCTGCCTTCGAGGCCGGAATCGACCGACCCATAGAAATGGAACATCTTCGCTTTCTCGCACGCCAAATGCTTGCGACCGCCGAACGGGGCGGCCAATAGAAAGTACCATCCGTCGATCGCCTGCAACAATACAACGTAGCGCAAGTGTGTTGTTCGAGATGTGTTTTGTTAACAAAGTTTCGCAATTGTTCAAGTGGAAGTTCAGAGACAGTAAACACTAAACAGTATGGATCTCATTTATGAAATATGCGCTGCTGATTGAAACTTTGACCAACAAAGGACATTCGAGTTTCGAGTTGCAAGCCTGATTCACTCAAAACTAAAAATTTCAGGCAAAAAATATTCTAAGGCTTCAAAACACATTTTCGAATCAGCCGATTGGGAACATAATTAAGAAAATCATTGAGTTGAATGAGGTTATTCTTAATGAAAACAGTTTCCGTGACATTTCGTAATCATGCACAGCGAACAAATGAGCACCCACAAGATATGAACTGACACCCCACAAGATATGAACTGACTTCAGATGTTCAAATCGAAGATTTTGGTTGGTTCACTCGTTGGTCTCAAACCAATTAGCGCGCAATATTCACAGTTCACTACGACGGCTTGTGTGTTTTTGACAGTGATAAAAGATACATCAAAAGTATAAAAACCACGTGGGGCGTGTGCAACACGTAGACAAAAAATCTGTCACTGCCAGATTCCAGACTGATAAATATGCAAAAGCAAATTATATAACAAAAAAACTTCAGAGACTAAAGCGCCATTCATGGAGGTTGAAGCGCGCTGAAGCGCGCTGACGCGCTTCACTTTGCTACACATTCACGAAGCAAAAAAACAGCGCGCTTCAGCGTGCGTCAGCGCGCTTCAGTTTTGGAGCACATGCGCATTCACGGACGCGCGCGCTGAAGCGCGCTGAAGCGCGCTGACCAGCTTCATCGTGAATGAAGAAATGAAGCTGCGTCAGCCGCTGCGGCTTTTTAGGGTTTTTGCCCATTCACGAACGCGCGCGCTGAAGCGCGCTGACGCGCGCTGAAGTGCGCTATCATGAATGATGAAATGAAGCTGCGTCAGCCGCTGCGGCATTTGATGTCCGGACATCAAATTTGTGTGTGCAAAATCGCTGATTGTTGCTGTCAGTGACAATCTTTCACAAATGTTGCAAGACTTTTTTGTTAAATCATTTAGTACTTTTCTGACAGATTCTGAACAGTATTGTATAGCGTAATTAGTCTCAAAATAAGTGTGACAGTGAGAATACGAATACTCAACAAAACATAAAAGTAGTGCAAGAAATTTATGTGAAATTTATGTGAACTGTACCCGTGCGACGGTGTGGGGTACTGATTTGCGCAGCCCTTAAAACCGGTGTGCAGCCCGCAAGAACAAGCTTTGCTAGCTTTGCTTCATTACACCGGCTGCCTTGCAAACTGCAAAAAGGGCCAAATTCATTCAGAATGCTTTTTTGTACTGTTTTTTATGGTTTCACACCAAAAGTTTTCTGATCTTAGGCGCATATTTATTGAAAAATTGTGAAATGGACTTTCGAAGTGAAGAAAAACTTTGAAAGCTACACCGCAAAATACAGTTTTTTATGAACAATTTTGTACGATTTCTGCATTTTGACTGAACATTCTAGGATGCAATTTGCTTGCACGTTGCTTGCAAATGGTGCATACCGTATTACCTCTAATAAACCCCCATGGGGGTTTATTTCTTCAGCGACTTCTGGGGGTGGGGGTTTATTTTTGGGGGGGGGGGTTTATTTTTTTGGGGGGGGGGGGTTATTTGGAAACCATTTTTAGAGGTGGGCAAAATGGCAAAAATAGCTTCCATGGCAAGAAGGAAGTCGCAGAAACTTCTACTCTACATAGAAATTTTCTTTTACAACAGCCTTTTGTAACGAAATTACCATTAACTCATTCATTTGGGGCCTTTGGTAGCACAATTTCATCATTTTCACTGCAACCAGCCACTGAATTCATTGTTTATGTGTATGTTTTTCTGGGTATGTGTTTCAAACAGGTTTCCAATAATCCCCATGGGGGATTATTTTTGGGGGGGGGATTATTTGGAAACTTGCCGAGGGGGTGGGGGTTTATTTTTGGGGGGGGGGGTTTAATTTTGGGGGGGGGGTTTAATAGAGGTAATACGGTAGTCCTCAAAATGGCGCACAGCCCTAAAAGTGGTGCACAGCCCTCAAAGTGGTGCACAGCCCTCAAAGTGGTGCACAGCCCTAAAAGTGGTGCACAGCCCTCAAAGTGGTGCACAGCCCTCAAAGTGGTGCACAGCCCTAAAAGTGGTGCACAGCCCTCAAAGTGGTGCACAGCCCTCAAAGTGGTGCACAGCCCTCAAAGTGGTGCACAGCCCTCAAAGTGGTGTACAGCCCTCAAAGTGGTGCACAGCCCTAAAAGTGGTGCACAGCCCTAAAAGTGGTGCACAGCCCTCAAAGTGGTGCACAGCCCTCAAAGTGGTGCACAGCCCTAAAAGTGGTGCACAGCCCTCAAAGTGGTGCACAGCCCTCAAAGTGGTGCACAGCCCTCAAAGTGGTGCACAGCCCTCAAAGTGGTGCACAGCCCTCAAAGTGGTGCACAGCCCTCAAAGTGGTGCACAGCCCTCAAAGTGGTGCACAGCCCTCAAAGTGGTGCACAGCCCTAAAAGTGGTGCACAGCCCTCAAAGTGGTGCACAGCCCTCAAAGTGGTGCACAGCCCTCAAAGTGGTGCACAGCCCTCAAAGTGGTGCACAGCCCTCAAAGTGGTGCACAGCCCTCAAAGTGGTGCACAGCCCTCAAAGTGGTGCACAGCCCTCAAAGTGGTGCACAGCCCTCAAACCGGTGTCGAAACAGTGCCGCCGCATAAATTTCTTGCGGCCTGCACACCGGTTTTGAGGGCTGCGCACATCGGTACCCCACACCGTGATGTGAAGTAATTGTTTTCTTCAACTGCGGTTTGGCGTGAAACCTTTTTCCTTTTTTAGCCTTGCCACGGTGTAGAGCATTGCAAAAAAAGTTTCCTCAACGGCAGCACATGATTAGTGAATGTTGCACAAATCAAAAGATCAAAACATTCACTGAAACGGCGAAAACAACGAATCGAAGCGGTATATAGTGTGTACTAAACAGCACGCACGGAGACAACACAGACAACAGCACAAAACGATAAAACTGAACGACATTTAATGAACAAACACCTAGAGAGGTTCCCACCTGTCAACTACTATAGTGCAGTGGTAACATGTTGTGCCTGTCAGCACAGAGGCCAAAGTTCGAAACCCGTCTTAGCCCAGTTGTTTTTATCGTTTTTATCTGTTGGTTTCTTTCACAAACGCAGCACAATAAAACTTACTGTATTCCTCAATTAATTTAATTTTACCACAATTAAATTCATTCCCTTTTTGGTCTGCATCTATCACAATTGAAAGCGCAGAAATTATGCAAATACGTTTCATTTTTCAGACAAGCCGCTGCGGCATTTGGGGTCCGGACTGACGCAGCTTCATTTCTTCATTCATGATGAAGCTGGTCAGCGCGCTTCAGCGCGCTTCAGCGCGCGCGTTCGTGAATGGACAAAAAACCTAAAAAGCCGCAGCGGCTGACGCAGCTTCACTTCAGGCCGCTTCATCATTCATGATGAAGCGCGTCAGCGCGCTTCAGCGCGCTTCAGCGCGCGCGTTCGTGAATGGGCAAAAAACCTAAAAAGCCGCAGCGGCTGACGCAGCTTCATTTCTTCATTCATGATGAAGCTGGTCAGCGCGCGTCAGCGCGCTTCAGCGCGCGCTTGCATGAATGGGCCTTTAATGCAAGTTGCGGTCGAGTTTGAGTTGCATCTCCACCCACGGGCGAACGCCAGATGCAGCAAGAATATTGCTAATGAGATAAACGTGACAACCACCTATGTACAAACAAGTTTAAGGGAAACTGAGAGCTAATAACGCTGAAACTAAAAATAAACTTGTTAGCACCATGGTGAAAACTCGTATGAGACGCTGTCGACTGCAAACTTCCAATTAAAAAAAGATACAAAGGAAAAGTTGCTTTCGTTCAATCTCTCACGTGTATCCACCGAGAATCAATCCTGAACAGCAGTTTATCTCATATCCTATAAATTTTCCAGCGTCACTCATGCTTACTAAAATAAATGCAGGATAAATGAATTCATAGGCAATTGCCAGACAGAAATAGAACCCAATGAAGGCAGTGTTGCACAGGTTTTCGCCGTATTGAGTCTCAGCACACGATCAAGCATACGCGGGGTTTGTCAGTTCTCTAGAATGCTTGGAAAATGAAAGAGACTGTCATTTGTACATACCGTAAAGTCTTGCATATAAGGTCTCCTTATATAAATTTGAAAATCAAAAATTTTTGAAAAAAGTGGAATTTCGTGTGACAGCCTTATAAGTGGGAGGAGGTCTTATAAAGCGAACATTAGGAATTCCGGGTCTTATAAACGGGGTAAGATTTCGACCAAGTCAAAATTTTGAATTTTTTGGTTTCCCACCGTGTGACACTCCGCCCACTTTTGGGTGGGGGTCTTATAAGTGGGAGGAACCTTATATGCAAGACTTTACGGTATTCAATGGTATACACTTTTGAAAATGATCAAGTTCGCCTGTAGATAGCGTGTCGAGACCCAAATACTGTAGGAAAAAAAAAACCACCGTGTTTATTTTTAACTTGTCAAATTCAGCTTTCAAATATAACAAAAGAAAGTGAGCTCACATCGTGAACGTCTCATTGAACACCGGATCGTTCGTCCTTGGCACAATATTCGTGCGACAGTGCGTGCGCTTCATGTCATCCGGCTTCAAAAGTAACTGAAATGGTTTTTTTATTTAAAAGTTTTTGACCGATTTTTTTTGTTTCAGCTTATTCAGAAATAAATAGTTCTTTGTTGCTTCAAGACAAAAACCGAACCAAAACATCCTATGAAAAAGCTTTGCAGCACGCTGATTGGCCGCATTTTCGTACCGCAGCCAACCAGCGCTCGCGATTCACTATGACCTATTTTTTTAAACGTGTCCCACTGAAATGACGTCATGTGCTGCCAAACATGCGCTTGCCGTTCACAGAAAACCAGACTTTCTGTTTAGCCGATTTCTTCCCGTAAACAAATGGTGAATATCGAATCAGTCATACCAAACTGACATTTTAGTGCCTGTATTTTGACAAACGGGCGTTTTTAAAAGCAAGTGATGTCATTTTAGTCCGGACACGTTTAAATAAATTCACAATAATCACCTTAAAAGAGTGGGTCGGCTATTCATTGTCTTCCGTTTGAAATTTTTTATCCATATTTTTTCAAACACTTGAATTCCTGTTGATGTGCTTCCCCCACAACTCTTCCAAGCGTTTGAGTGCACTGAAGCATTCTAAAGCCTCCTTATTGTCTGCTGAGTCTGCCAATGAAACATCCGGTTTTTGCTGCACAAACCACTTTTTTTTGCTGAAGTGTACTCAAGCAGAAACACATTGCCAGATGACAGGTGTTCTACTGTCAATGGTGCCTTGTGCGATGTACGCAGCAGGAAACAGGACAACAAAAAACGCAAATAGCAAAATTACGTCACGCCACATCCAGAATAAATCATCACTTCAAAACCATAAAAGTATAGCGGAACTCTAAATTATAGGCAATCAGCTGATTGGTTGGTGATGCACGTGATGCATGCTTTGTGCAGGATAGACTATGCCCCCACAGCAATGCCTGCACAAAAAGCATGCATCAACCAATAAGCTGATTGCCTATAACTTATACATACCGTATTACCTCCAATAAACCCCCATGGGGGTTTATTTCTTCAGCGACTTCTGGGGGTGGGGGTTTATTTTGGGGGGGGATTATTTTTGGGGGGGGGTTTATTTGGAAACCATTTTTAGGGGTGGGCAAAATGGCAAAAATACCTTCCATGGCAGGAAGGAAGTCTCAGAAACTTCTACTTTTCACAGAGATTTCCTTTTGTAACAGCCTTTTGTAATGAAATTACCACTAACTCATCCCTTTGGGGCCTTTGGTAGCACAATTTCACCAATGTCACTGCATTCAGCCACTGAATTCGCTAGGTATGTGTTTCAAACAGGTTTCTAATAAACCCCCATGGGGGTTTATTTTTGGGGGGGATTATTTGGAAACTTGTCGAGGGGGTGGGGGTTTATTTTTTTGGGGGGGGGGGGTTAATTTTGGGGGGGGGTTTAATAGAGGTAATACGGTAGTTCTACTGTAAACACTAAGCAACGGTTTGAAAGCAGCACGCTGATTGCCAAATGGCCTTTGAGTCATTTCAAATGAACCCACTCAGTTTGTTGCAATGTTAAAAGCTGGAAACACAACAAAATAACCAACCCGAACATAAGCGTTACACGGTTGACCGGGCGACGGGGACACCAGTTGTGAACCTTCGTCAATTGTTACCGTCAATAGTCGACCGGTGCAAACGATCGAGATGTATAGTTGGCCTGTGAAACACGATTGTGATGGGTGAATACGTGCAGAGATGATTTTTTTCTGTTCTAGCAGAATTTATGCCATGTTTTTCGGGATTTTTAAAGTTAATTTTTGAATTTCCCCTCCTCTGAACCCAAAATGGACATGGCTACTGAAAGAATGCAGTAGTTTCGGCATCGTGTATATTTCGCAAACAGAAGTGCCGATTCCAGTTTTTGTTGCTTTTTGCTGTTTAGAATAAATCCACTTCTTTCCCACATACCCCCTTCCCCAACCCTTAAACCGACACCCTCACCAGGGGGCTTATCTAGTGAACCCTAAAAGGGAAAGACCATAAAGACTGAAAATTAGCAATTATTATTTTATGAATAATACAATTAAGCAATGAAAATCACTTGCGGCATGCATCATTTAGTACAAAAAATGCGAAATGAATCATGCGAAATAAACTTTCTCATGGTATTCCATTCCTGCGGGCGGGGTGTTTGTTTTTTGGCAAGGTTTTTGAAATTTAGCGCCTTTTCCTGGCGTGATAAACCACGCAAGCCTAAATTTCCAGTTGTAATTCGCCCCCCAAAGGACTGAGGATACAGAGAAAACCTCAAAATAATTATGGCACTTATTACCGGAACCGGTATTTCGCTGCTTCAAAAAGTGCCGCGCCGCTACGTGTGTGGTGTTAAAAGTTGCGCGTGTTTTCCCTTTCCCCTAAAAACGGCATAATGAACACTGACCCTTTCGTTCGTTATATTTGATATTTAAGTACAATACAATATTCGCCTCCACTTCTTCAGTGGATCCTATTGAATTATCATGATAATTTTCGCAACAAAGTGTGCAACAGCAACAAAATGTTTCTCATGACCACTACATAAACGGAACGTACTCATTTCTAAAGCACCGCTTGATAAGGAAATTCAGAGAAAAGAGCAAAACGTATATCAGATTTTGACCCGGCACGATATTGTCTTTATTAATTGCCCCTATTGTAAAAAAAGTTGGGTCACTTCAAGAATGTCCCATAATTCCCCCCCCTTCTTGTCACATTATCAGCGGTTTATCGGGTGCTTTTAATTTATGGGTTACCTAATATTGTACCTGAAAAACGTTTGAGAATTGAAATCATGGTTTTTCCTGACCCATTTTAAAAAAGCCCAAAAGGTGTTCGCTGTACGATTATATGTGCGGTTATAAGATGGGGAAATCAGAATTTCGAAAACAATGGCTGTCGTAACAAAGAAAATTCATTGTACCCTTTTTTTGCCACCCTCTTTAAAAGATTTTTGTTTTGAAAATAAGAAAGCTACAAAGACAAACAAAGAGCGGTGAACCAACGTTGTTCCCCTAAGAACAATAAAGATCATGTTACACCTAAATGGAAAAATAAATGTGGTTGGTCAACAAGAAACCGCAAATTTGCTCTTTTTGTCCAATAAAAACATTTTTTTGTTCTCTTTGTGGCCTAAAGTCGATCGGCAAACAAACCAAAAGAACAACAAAAAACGGACTCCAAAGCCATTGAAAAGCGTGAGCGAGTCTGCTTTTGACTACTAACAAAACCCTTTGTTTTGCTTTTTCAGCAGCTTTGGTCTTCGTTATCATCAGAAGATCACTTAGCGAACGAACACTGAGCATTTTGCGGGTGCCCAAAAGTTGCGAAAACATGACACAAAATCTTTCAAAAAAATTACACGGTTCAAAGAAAAAACCGCAACACACAACTACAAGGTACAAATTCCAACTGCTCAGTCAATAGTACACAACAAACACAAAAAACTCCCTTGGAAGAGAAACAAAAACGCACGCACCTTTGACGCCAAAGCTCCTCAACTCCGGCGCCAACGCCATCGGATTGCTGCTGGAGTCGGTGCCGTCCATGAGTCGACTGATCGAGCTGTTGCATCGACTCGGCGGCGACGCACTGCGCTCGCTCGCGCACAGCCACTGCGAGGGACGTTGCCGACTGCGCCCGTGCTGGCCGTGCCCGCTGTGCGCTGCTTGTTCGCAGTAGCTGATCGGTCGTCGGTGGCGTCGCGACGTGCTGCCACCAGCGGCGCCGTCGTGCCGCTGGACACCGTGCGCGCCTTGCGCCGAGCTCGGCCTCGAGCCGCCGTGGTATTTGCGCATCGACTCAAGCACCTGCCGTTTATGTTCGCTCGAGATCCGAATGCTCGCCGGTCGCGCGCTCTCGTTGCTCTTGATCGGCGGCTCGCGGTTCTCCGAGTTTTCGTCCGGCGACACGCGCGCCGACGAGTCAAAGTTCAGGCCCATTCGCACGCGCTGGCCGAGCGAGCTCTGGCCGAAGTTGCGCGGCAGCGAACAGTACGGATTCGTCTTCGGCATCGGTTTCGCCGGCGACTTGAACGGCGACGGCGACGGCAGTGTACAGCTGGTCGCGGTCGTTTGCGGCACGTTGTTGTTGGCGTCTTGTTGGCGAGCGCTGACGACAGTCGCGTTCACCGACGACAGACGACGCGTGCGCACGTTCGAGTACGGATGGTGCGGGCGCGCGCAGTGCGCGTGCGTTGTCGCGGGCGCGCTCTGCAGTTCGGCGTAATGGCCGGCGGGGCTGCTCAACGGACTCGACGCGTCCGCGACGGCGCCCTCCGACAGCTCAAAGTGATTGCGGCTGTTCGTGTGGTCGCCGTCGTCGCACTTGTAGACCTGCGGATGCAGCAGCGGCGCCGGATGCACCGGCGACAGTTCCTTGATGGCCGACAGCGAGGTGGCCGCCTGGAAGCAGACGCGTTTGCGCGGCTTCGGCGGCAAGCCGGGCCGGAACTTGTGAATGTGCGCGTACTGCGGTTCGGCGGCGATCAGACGCTCCAGCGACGACGAGGCGTGCACCGGCGACGAAGTGTGCACGCGGTGGTGGTGATGGTGTGGACTGGTCGGCGGCATTGTTGTGCGGCGTCGTTTCTGGCCGCCGCGAGCGTTCTGCTGGTTCGGTGTCGAGTGTGAGTCGTCGTCGTCGTCCGAAATGTCAGAGAAGTCACGAAACGCAACGTTTCCGTCGTCGTCGTCGCTCGAGTCGGTGAATCGTGAGCGCGTGTTGTTGAACGAGTAGAGCTCGAACGACGGTTGCAGCGCGTGCTCGGAGGAGTCACTCAAATCACCAGCGCTCCACCGTTGATCGTTGCAGGCGGTCGGACTGCGCTTGTGTTGATGGTGATGGTGATGTTGATCGCGTTTCAGCGCGGCACGTCGATGTAACAGTGCGTGCTGAAAAAAAAATGAGTTTTTTTCTGTTATCAAATTTGAATGACGTCCGAGAAAATGGCAACAGAAGGTTTCTGACCCGGACAACTGGAACGGATGGCAGGATGTCTGACAAGACACGAGTTCTTAATTCTCACTGTCAACTCTTGTTTTTGTCGCATTGCATCGGTCATCACCACCGCAGTGCAAAAATGCAAAAGAGCGCGTGAAAAAATACTACGATGCGTACAACGACACATTTCACTGGACTAAAAAACCGATGCCACTGATCCTGAACTCGAGTAAAGCGGAATAAACAGAACATAAACAAAAATTAAAAGACATCTGGGTCGAATTAGCCGCACAACGAATTACGCGCTCGCACACAAACTCAATCACCAGTAATTTGATTTAATAACATACCTTTTTAATGACTTTCAACCAGTGCATCACTAAATACACAGTCTTATATCGTTTTTATCGGATCTGAAGCCGACTCTCACAAGTACAAATCGAATTAAATAAAGCTCAGGCCACAGCTACCACAGGTATCAGTTGTAATTATCTCCGTACGAGTTCAGTTCAGTTAGTGTGCTATTAATGATCGAACAGTTCAAAACAAACGTGCCGCCACCGCACAATAAAAAAAGAAGAAAATTTTCACTTTTGTTGCTTTCAACTTTTACTACTTGGTTTGTGAAAAATCAAACTATCTAGGTAACACAATGTTTGAAATAAAAAGATAGTAAATTTCTACTCACTTCACTCACCGTAACGACAGGTGGTCATCAAAGTTTTTTTGTTTTTCATTTTTGAATTTCATCACATCGCAACCACAAACACACAGACACACTCACCACCTGCTGTGAAACACACACAACAACTACCTTGCAAATCTTTAGACCATGACTACAAAAACAATTTCTTACCCCACAGCAAGCCGACTTTTAATTTTTAAAAAGTACATCGCTTTGAGTTGTCAGGTTGCCAAAAAATTGAACAGATGTCTCAGAAAGTAAAAACCAAAAACGCACAAAAAATTTCAAAGAATGGAATGGAACTTTTTGAGACAGTTGCATAGTCAGTTTATGCGACAGATGTTTAACCAATCAACGTGGAACTTTAAAAGCGTATGGGTCCAAATTCAAAGACCACAAGAAAGAAAAATAACGAAGGGTTTGATTTGAGCGTGTTTATGAGGAATAGTCAGATCAAAAGTTTAAAAATCATGCGCACAGATTGTTCGTGCCATTCCGATTCAACCAACGAGCTTTTCCGAACAAAAGATAGCTGAGGTAATAGCAAAAGAAACGTCGTATAATCTGAATAAAAAACCTTCTATTGTGTCTGCCAGCTTTCAAAAAAGCTTAGTTTCAAAAGCAATCACTGCTTTTTATGGAGCACGGTCCGCATGTACATTACATGTACGCAACACAAGCTCATAAAAACAAAACAAAAATCACTTTCGGATGTTTCGTCGCAAAAGATCAAAAGTTGAGTGGAGCAAATAAAAGCCGACACACGCAACAAGTATTATAAATCAAATAAACATTA
>JASANC010002578.1:0-96285 GCA_030248135.1 Theristus sp. LFF4_11 | reverse complement strand
AGTCAACAGTAATCAGTGAAGCTGAACCAATGAACAGAAAAAAGGAAACTGCAACAAATATTGCAGAATGAAGCAGTGAATTGTGATTGTAAACACAGACACAAACAGAATAAAAAAATCAAAAACAATTCGAACACAAACACAAGTCACGTCTAGGGTTGTTAAACAAAAATGCCGATTTTTTTAAATTCGAAAATTTTTCCTCCAATATGCTCTGAAAACCTCAAATTTGGCACAATTTTTCGAAAGTTCAACAAAAAATTTTTCTTTGATATTACCTCGTAAAACCGTCAGCACTCAGCACTCAGCAGTAGGGTTTAGAGTTGTTAAACAAAAATGAAAATTTAAAAAAAAAAGTGATTAAAAAAACAAAAATGCCGATTTTTTTTTTAATTCGAAAAATTTTCCTCTAATATGCTCTGAAAACCTCAATTTTGGCACAATTTTTCGAAAGTTCAACAAAAATTTTCTTTGATTATACCTCGTAAAACCTTTAGCAGTCGATTTTGGACCGTTTTACCGACTGATTTTAGGCTTCGACAACATCTGCGATGAAGTTTTTGAGCGTCCCAAAGCTTGGCCTACCATTTCGGATGCAGATAAGGTGACGATTCGCCTCGCAGAGCGTCCGATTGTGCTCGCTGCTCCGTTTGCAAGCGCTACGTTGTCTGGTTGCTGCTTCGTGTCGTGTCGTCGCGACACCATCAGAAGAATTGATCGAATTTCAAGGCGGTATGTTTGTCTTCACTTTAGCATTAGCTTAGCTGAGGACAATTAGTGACGTTTTGGAGGTCAAAACACAAGAAGAGGCATGGTGACGGTTTGGAAAATGGGTAATTGAGGTCACCAAAACAAAATCTGCAAAGTTCCGCCATACGGGAGTCATTCGGCCCATTATTTACACAACTTTGATGGTTTTTACCCAGATTCTTGAGAAAATTGCGGAACGCTGTTCGTTATCGGGGTGGCACAGGCCGCCGGTTCAATTGATGTCGTTTCTTCAATCACCGATCTTCACAACAAAACGGAATCGTGCACAGGTGTCGTCGTCGTCGTCATCTTCAACGAGCACAACACCACAAATAAAAAAAAATTAACAATTCGGGCACGGACATCATGGCGTCGGAAGATATAAAACTGTTGGTGACGGCGATCAACAGGATGGTTGATATGCAGCAGACGCAAATGTCGACGATGAACAAATTTATTGAATCACAAGAGCAGCAGTCAGCGAAGATTGTGGACATGCTGACTGCTCAAAGCGCTTTGATGGCAGAGTCTGCCGCTGCACAGCGACAGCTGATCGAGTTGGTAGCGAAGCTTTATGACGCTCCGCCGCCGTCGTCGACGGTGGTCTCGGGTTGGGGTCGCCCACCGGCCACCGTCATGCCGGCGGAGGTCACTTCAGCGCTGAGCATGGACCACGAAATTTCGCGACAGTTTGCGCTGGAGGCTGAAATGCAGGAACGAAAGGACAAGCAAAACAATCTGGTGCTGGCGGGCTGGCCGGAACGCATGCCGGGGAAAGTGCTGTCGAGGCCGGAGCGAGACGACGAATCCGCGAACACTGAGCTAAAATTCGTGAGGGACGTGCTTCAGGACGTTGGCGGCAACCGTGATGATGTCGAGACCGTCTTCAGGATGGGATCGTATTCGGATGCGGTGCGCAGCGATGGCCGACCGAAATCGCCGCGTCTGCTCAAGGTGAAGTTGGCAACGGCTGACGCGAAAAAACGACTGCGCGAAAATTGGAGAAAATTCGGTGACTCAAAATTCATTTACTTTCGTTCTGATAAAACGTTGGCTCAACGAACAATTGAGGCGCAGGCGCGTCAGAATCTGTACAAGTTCAGGAGTTTGTCTGAGGAAAATAAGAAATGTGTTTTGCGAGAGTCGTTTTATGGCCGTTTTTCAATTCGAAAATCAGTGCAAGTGAACAACCGTTGGCATTGTCAGTTTGTGGCCGATCCGTTTTCTGCAAATTTTTTAGAGTCAATTCGTGCGGCTGAGGATGTGACCACGGATGACGGGAGAGGCCACGGTGCGGCTGCTGGTGGACAATAGGTGCGCGGCTCTCCAGGTCAAATACAAAATCTTTCTCATCAAACTCTTTGCTTTTATTTTTGTAATGTTAGATCCATTTTATCCCAAGAACGGAGAGATCTCTTAGATGGTTTAATTCTGGGCGATCAGAGCAAAACAAAGATTACTATTTACCTGCTCGTAGAGACGTGGTTGAATGATACTGTTAGAAATGCTGCGGTAACTGACCATAACTTTCAAATATTCCGCTTGGATCGGAACTACGGTGAGCGTGGAGGGGGTCTGTTGTATTTGGTGCCGAGATCCGTCAAAGCAAAAATTATTAAAAATTGTACCATTTGCACCAAAAATTTTGAGCTCCTGACAATCAAAATTTTTTTAAACAACTGCGCTTTTACAATTTCAATTGTTTATCGTGTCCCAGGCTCACCCGCTTCAAATGTGCCTACATGGCACCACTTTTTGCAGCTTCTGGAGACAATTTCCGGTGATGGCACTGGATCGTTCATTTTTGGTGACTTTAACCTTCCTGGATTAAATTGGCATCCAACCTTCAGCAGTTATCAAGATAGAAAAACAAACTTGGAGTTTCTAAGTAAAACTGCCGAACTAGGCCTGTTTCAAATTGTTGACCTCCCAACTAGATACGACAATTATCTTGATTTAGCTTTCGTTTCTACACCAGAACTTGTTACCGCATGTGAAATCTTGAATCCATTTGGATATCCAGAACAACCTAGTGATCACAAATCAATACATGTCACAACGTCCCTAAAAATCACATCAAAACCGAAAATATTCAAATTTAAAGATTACTCCAAAGCAAGATGGGGAAACATGGAACAACACCTTTTGGAAGTAGATTGGAGAAAAGTTTTTAGCATGTGTGACTCAGTTGAAAAGATGAGTGACGTGTTTGAAGAAACTTGCAAAATTTTAATTGATAACTATGTACCTACGTCTAGAATTTCTGAATCATCAGGAAAACTATTACCCTGGTCTCCACGCCTACAGAAGTTGTTGAAAACTCAGGAAAGACTACGCCGTGTCAACAGACGGAATATAAATTCTTACCTTTCGTTTCGGGTGGTATCCAGAATAATAGATAAAATAAAGAGAAAAGAAAGATATGCGGCTGAAAAAAGGGCACTTTCACATCCAAATCCTCGAAAATTTTGGTCAGCAGTAAAAAAGAAAATTGGTTGTAGCAGGGACATTCCAGTTATAGAAACAGTAGATGGAACACCGCTCACTACAGATACGGAAAAAGCAGCAGCATTTAACAATATGTTTGCCTCTTTTTTCACACGCAACGATGGAACGCAGTGGGTTTCATTAGAGGATGGTAAACAAGGACTACGTTCACCAGGAACTGTTACACCAGAACTTGTTTATTTATATCTATGTAAACTGCGGAATAAATCAGCTTGTGGTCCAGATAAAATTTCGCAAATCTTCCTGAAGAAACTTTGTATTGCTTTATCTGAACCAATCTCTCTACTTTTTAATGCATCCCTCTACAGGAATGAAGTTCCGAAGAGTTGGAGGCAAGGCATTGTTCACCCCATTCCAAAAACAAAACAAAGCTCAAAGATCACCAATTATCGACCAGTATCATTAACTTCTAATGTCTGTAAAGTCTTTGAAAGAATTATCCGAGACAAAATTTTGAACTTTTGCGCGGAGACAAAAATATTGTCACCATTTCAATTTGGTTTTATTCCTAATCGGGGTGTGGAAGGACAATTACTGACGTGTCTAAATAATTGGACAAAATCTCTGGATAAGAAATACGGTGTTGATGTAGTGTATCTGGATATCTCAAAAGCTTTTGACAAAATTCCTCATAACTTACTTCTGATGAAACTCAATTACATGGGTATTACTGGATACCTGCTATCGTGGATAGAATCATATTTGAAAGACAGGACACAAGTAGTTCGCATTAATAAATCAACGTCACAGCCGGTTTCCGTTACCTCTGGAGTTCCACAGGGAAGCGTCCTTGGCCCAGTGCTCTTCACTTTGTTCATAAATGATCTACCTCAAATAATTAAAAACAGCAAGATAGCGATTTATGCAGATGACGTCAAAATCTATCGAGATGTTGTTTCAGACTCAGATAGACTATTGCTACAAGAAGATCTTGATGCTATTGAGCTTTGGATGGACTCAAACAAACTATCTCTTTCTCCAGATAAAACTCAAATCTTGCATCTAGGGGGTAAATGCAATCACAAGTACCAGTACACAATTTGTGGTCAAGAAATTCGATCTTCCAAAATTGTTAGAGATCTTGGAGTGCTGATTGATGACAAACTATCTTTCAGGGACCATGTGGAAAAAATCGTTAAAAAATCAAACAGCATGTCGGGTCTTATTAAACGTTGCTTTAGAGTGAAAACCCAAGGTTTCAGACTAAAACTGTTCAAAACACTAGTCCTCCCAAATTTGTCATTTTGTCAAACCGTTTGGTTCCCAAGTTTACTTGAACTAAATAAACTGTTAGAATCTCCACAAAGAACCTTCACTAAATATCTTCCTGGAATTAGTTTTCAGAGCTCTTATACCCAACGTCTTGATCAACTCTCTTTATTACCACTAGTGATCAACAGGACTATCGCTGATCTGATTCTGGTGTTTAAAATAGTGACAGGTCGTTTGTTCGTTCCTAATATAAATGACTTCTTCGTATTTCACCAGCCAGGATATGGTGCTAACACTCGTGGACATACTCTCAAGCTCACAGTTCCGACAACAACAACGTCTGTCCGCAAGCATTTTTTCAGTGTCAGAGCAATATCATTGTGGAATTCTCTTGAGGATACCACGGTTTCATCCCCTACTGTTGGACGGTTTAAGAGCTGTCTCCGTTCATCCGAATACCAAAAAATTAAAATTTTTGTTTCAAAAAAGTTCTCAACAATACTTGACTAGGAGAGTCCGCACAACCGCTGGCTGTCGCGCGGTTGTCTCTTCGTTGGCCTGTGGTCTGTTTATTTGTTTGGTTTTTCTTGTTTTAGTTCCGTGTCGTGCCGTTCTTGTTTCGGTTTTGCATTTGCTTGGTTTGGTTTGTTCTGTTTCGGTTGCCTCGTTTCTGTTCGGTTTCGTCTTTTTTTTGCTTGAACCTTTGATTTTTATGGTCATTTTTTGTGAGTCATTTTCTGTGTTCGTGATAAGTGCGATTCTGCGTCTTTTCATTTTTCATTTTGTTGGTTGTGCTTGTTTTGATCCGTACCGGATAAATTTCGATTCTGTTTTTGCTACGTTTGATTGGTTTCGTTTCTGTTGTAGTGCTTTGTTTCCGTTCGGCTCATTTTCGATTCGTGTTTTTAAAGTGAAGCGCTGTTTTTCAAAAGTCTGTGTTCGCGTCTGTATCTCCAATTATGAGTCTCATTCATTTTTTGCTTACTGATTTCGTCTTGTTCAGTACCGGTTTTCGATTATGATTTTGCTAGGTATGGTTATGCATCGTTTTGTTTCGATTGTTGTTCTTTTGCTCAACTTGAGTTGGTTCGTCTTTTTGATGTGTAACTTGGTTTCAAGAATCATTTCCACTTTTCGCGATAAATCCGAATCCATCCACTGATTTTGATTTTTGAGTTCGTTTTGTTGTGTTCCGTTCAGTTCAGCTTTTTTCTCGTTTGACTAGTTTTTTTGGTATGTGACTTTGTGTGCGTCTCTTCAAAAAAAAGAAAGAAAGAAAGAAAAAAAGAAAAAAGAAAAAAAGATGTGCCAAAAAACAGAAAAAAGAAAAAAAAAGAGAAAAAAACAGAAAAAAAACAAACATAATAAAATGCCCCCCCACAAAAAAAATTTCGAATCTATCTCTATCAGACAGGTTTTTTCGGCTCAGCTATTATCTATCTAAAAAAATTTCTCAGCCAGCTACCTATCTGAAAATTTTTGTCTTCGAAGACATAAAATGAGTCAATTGTTGACCAAAATTGACCATTTTTGCTCGTAATTCTTGAAAATTTCGCTAATTTTAGGTAAAATACGCGTTTATACGTGATTTTTAGTGTATTTTTAGCATTATTTTGCTGTTTTTATAGCTTTTTAGCGTTTTAGCTATATATCTATCAAATTTCAAAATTTTGACCGGCCCCCCCCCCCCACCCCCCCCTCCCCCCACCCCCCCCCCCCCCCCCCCCCCCCCCCCCCCAAACCTTCCCAAACCCCCCCCCCCAAACCCTTCTTAATCTGTTTTCTCACCCCCTTTCCCCCCCCCCCCCCCCCCCCCCAATTTCCCCCCAATCCCCCCCCCCCGCACCCCCGCCCAACCCCCCCAAAATTTCCCCCCCCCCCCAACCATTTCCCCCAACATTTTTTTTACCCCAATAAACTAAATATTACCCACTTTTTTATCAAATTCCCAATTTTCCTTTTCCCAATTACCAAAACCCCGGGGGGGTTTGTCCCCCCGAAAATTTTCTACAATAGTGCCCCCCCCCCCCTCACGCAGTACCGTGGGCGGGGGGGGGGTGGGGGGGTACACCCCCCCCCCCCCAGAGCACCCGAGACCGTCGGGTGAGGGGGGTGGGGGGCAGCGTGCCACCCCCCTAAAACCGGGCCCCCCCCCCTTCGTCCCCCCCCCCCTCGAAACTTTGGCCGACACCCCCCCCCCCCCCCCCTGAAATTTTGTCTGGCGGACACCCCCCCCCCCAAAATTTTCTGCACACCCTAAAATTTTTTTCGAAAATCATGATTTTTTGTCTATAAAGTCCATAATATAAGCTGAATATATGATAACTTGACCATCTTCATTGTAATTTCAACGATTTTGCAGCAAAATTTAGCGTTTTTCCTTCAAAATTTAAGCGAAAAATTATCATGGGGGGGGGGTGGGGGGGGGGTGGACCCCCCCACAGAAAATTTTGAAAAAATGCACCCCCATGGGGGGACGGTGGACCCCCCTGGGGGGGGGGTCCCACGTTACCATAGGTTGGACCCCCCCCTCACTTTTTGGTCGGCACCCCCCCCACGGTACCAGACCCCCCCCCCCTCGAAATTTTTTTTGGGCCCACGGTACTGCCCTCACGGTGGTCAATCTCATCTCAATTTTTTCCAAAAATACCGTAATTTTTGCATTTTTCTTGACGTTTGTGTCTGTCCCTGCATAGATTTTGTTGTTTCTGACCAAACAAGCAGCTTGTTTGCACAAAATATTCTGTATTTTACAAGAATTTCTGTGTTTTTCTAAGGCAAAAATTTGGTATTACCCGTGCGATCCCGTGCACCCCCCCCTCACGAAATTTTTCTGCCAGTGCACCCCCCCCCCCCCCCTCCGGAAAATTTGCGGCCCGGGCACCCCCCCCCCGCACCGAGAAGGCACCTGACCCCCCCTCTAAAAATTGGCAACCACCCCCCCCCCCTCAGTACCGTGGGCCCAAAAAAATTTTCGAGGGGGGGGGTATGGTTCGGTTGGGGGGGGGGGGTGCCGACCTATAAGTTAGGGGGTGGGTCCTACCTATGGTAACGTTGGACCCCCCAGGGGGGGTCCCATGGGGGGGGGGGGGGGCATTTTTTCAAAATTTTCTGTGGGGGGGGGTCCACCCCCCCCCCCCCCCCCCCCCCATGAAATTTTTTCGCTCAAATTTGAAAGGAAAAACGCTAAATTTTGCTGCAAAATCTTTGAAATAACAATGAAGATGGTCAAGTTATCATATATTCAGCTTATATTATGGACTTTATAGACAAAAAATCATGATTTTCGAAAAAAAATTTAGGGTGTGCAGAAAATTTTGGGGGGGGGGTGTCCGCCAGACAACATTTCGGTAATTGCTAAAAACACCGCAGCGGTGAAAACACCGCACCGATGAAAACACCGCACGGTGAAAACACCGCACCGATGAAAACACCGCACGGTGTGATTTATGGAACGGGTTGGGTCGGCATGAATATAGGGTGTTGTACCAACAGATTTTTTGCCGTTAATAAAGTTTTTTTTGTTTTTCGTGGTTGTGACCATTCTTTTGATAACGTAACACATAACGTCGCCCAGATCACGATTTACTCGGCCGATTTCGACGATCGATGGCTCAATCAACTCAGCAGAGCATCCGAAACACGACGATGTGTCGATTGTGGTTGGTTTTGTTTTTATTTAACATTGGTCATTGTGCAATAAAAAATTTACGAAAAAACACAAAACACCAAATTATTTTTCAAATTTTGAATTTGAAATTGAAAAATTTGAAATTTTCAAATCGACCTGGCCGGCGATTCCGTCAGTCAAATCGGCTCATCAACACATCAATCAACTCAGCGGAGTACCCGGAAGACGATGATGCCTCGTTTGTGGTTGGTTTTTACGGTTTTCTGAAAATCGAAAAAAATCCAAATCACAATAAATTGGTGTTTTGTGTTTTTTCGTAAATTTTTTTACTGCAATTTACTGCAGAACGAGCAATGTTAAATAAAACCAAAACCAACCACAATCGTTACATCATCGTGTTCCGGATGCTCTGCTGAGTTGATTGAGCCATCGATCGTCGAAATCGGCCGAGGAAATCGTGATCTGAGCGACGTTTTGTGTTGGCAATATTTGCGTTTCACGACGTGTGTCTCGTGCGCCGACCTGTCACGCGACTCTGCCAGCGCTGTGCTCAACAGATTTCGACGATCGATAGCTCAATCAACTCAGCGGAGTACCCGGAAGACGATGATGCCTCGTTTGTGGTTGGTTTTCACGGTTTTCTGAAAATCGAAAAAAATCCAAATCTCAATAATTTGGTGTTTTGTGTTTTTTCGTAAATTTTTTATTGCACAATGACCAATGTTAAATAAAAACAAAACCAACCACAATCGACACATCGTCGTGTTTCGGATGCTCTACTGAGTTGATTGAGCCATCGATCGTCGAAATCGGCCGAGTAAATCGTGATCTGGGCGACGTTATGTGTTAAAACGTTATCAAAAGAATGGTCACAACCACGAAAAACAAAAACTTTATTAACGGCAAAAAATCTGTTGGTACAACACCCTATATTCATGCCGACCCAACCCGTTCCATAAATCACAGCGTGCGGGGTTTTCGTCGGTGCGGTGTGTTCACCGCTGCGGTGTTTTTCATAGCATCGGTGCGGTGTTTTCACCGCTGCGGTGTTTTTATACAGAATCCAAAATTTCATGGGGGGGGGGGGGGGGGGGGGGGGGGGGTGTCGGCCAAATTTTCGAGGGGGTACGATGGGGGTGCTCCGTTTTAGGGGGTGGCACGGTGCCCCCCCACCCCCCCACCCGATCCCGTCTCGGGTACTTGGGGGGGGGTGTACCCCCCCACCCCCCCGCCCACGGTACTGCCCCCCCTCACCCGAGGTCCCGCTTTCGCTACTGTTTTGGACCGTTTTACCGACTGATTTTAGGCTTAGACAACATCTGCGATGAAGTTTTTGAGCGTCCCAAAGCTTGGCTTACCATTTCCGATGCAGATAAATTGACGATTCGTCCGAGCTGCTCCGTGGTTCTTCGAACGATTTGTATGCATACTTAAAAGTGATTTTTTTGATTTCTGATCAGAGGTTGCTTGCAATGAGTCGTTGTAGGTTCCTAAACCTAATCCTAAGCCAAGCCTTTTTGATAAGGTGAAAATGATCAATTTAGTTTTTGCATTTTTTTCTTTCCTGTGTTGAAGGGCAGGGGCCACCGCCACTGCACATGCACCTGTTTTAATAATGATACATTACGCTTCGGACTCCCTGATTGATTTAGCACAACTTTGATTTTTTGAAAAAAATTTTAAAACCCAAAAATGACGATTTTTGTTTTTTTTAACAACCCTACTCCCGTCGTTTTTAGATCGGACCTGGACCGGACCGTTGTATTGTTGATAAAAACTCGTGAGTGAAGTGATTAACAATTAACATTGAATTAAACCGACGAAACGAGCTGTCCCGAATCGCGATGGCGGCGGCGACGGACACAGGCCCTGGATATGTTGGAATCAAATTTTGTCCTGAGTGGTGAGTTTTTGGATTTGGCATTTTTTTCGTATTCCTCCACTGTCTGTCTGGTGTGGTCTGTGTCTGTCTGGACTCTGGATTTTGCTCGTTCGTCGTTCATTAAGGTATTTTTCATTTTAATTTTTGTTCGTTCACTGTCAGAAAAGCACACGAAATTTTAGGCGAAAAGGGCCGCCTGAAGGGCACAGTTGTTCTGAGGGGGGGGGGCGTATAGTTGTTCTAGGGGAAGGGGGGCGCCCCTTCCCAAAAAATTTCTGAATCTATCTCTATCGGACAGGTTTTTCCGGCTCAGGTATTATCTATCTGAAAAATTTTCTCAGCCAGCTATCTATCTGATATTTTTGTCTTGGAAAACATAAAATGAGTCAATTTTTGACCAAAATTGACCATTTTTGCTCGTAATTCTTGAAAATTTCGCTAATTTTAAGTAAAATACGCGTTTATACTTGCGCAGTGTATTTTTAGCATTATTGTGCTGTTTTTATAGCTTTTTACCGTTTTAGCTATCTTTCTATCAAATTTCAAAGTTTTGACCGCCCCCCCCCCAAATTCACATGCCCCCCCCGCGGCCCCCCAAAAGTTTCCAGCTATCTAGTATCTATCTATGTGGAAAATTTGCTCCAGCTATCTATATCGGCCCCTCAACCCCTCGGCTCTGGAACAACTATAACCATGAGTGAGGGGGGGGGGGGTGTTGGTGTCAGCGTCAGGTACCTTCCATGTGAGGGGGGTGCACGAGCAGAAAAATTTTGTGAGAAGGGGAGTTGCACCGGATCGCACGGGTAGTAGTTATTTTTTTGGAAATGACATGGAGCGGTCAGAACATGTTGTGCAAAACAGCTGCTCGTTAGGTAACCGCCCAAACAACACAACTTGTTGACCGAACGGGAGCGCCGAACAATAGCCCGTGGCAACATGATTGCGCAGCAGCTTTATCTCTTGTGTTATTAATCTCTGTTGCAGCAACAACATGCTGTACCCGAAGGAGGACAAGCAGAACCGAGTGCTGATGTATTCCTGTCGCAACTGTGACCATTCGCAAGTGGCTGATAATCCATGCATCTACGTCAACAAAATTATGCACGACGTCGAGTCAGTGATCACATTGCTTTTGTTATGTTTCTATTGGAACGTACGTTTGTTTCATGAGCTAAACTTGCTTATAAGCATGCGCCGACTCAAAGCGTGCTGCACTAATTACTCAAATTGTGTTCCAATCATGGTCCAATCGTAAAACGCCTGTGTCGTAATTTTCAAAATACTTCGGGTGTAGTTTTGTGTAGGCCAACGTAAGCACATTCAATTGTGGTTGTGGGACATTCAATTCGTTTGTCTAAACATCTGCTTATTTTATTTGAGACGTTGCACACGTATTCGGTTAAAGTCAAAGGTAGAAATGTTCAACCAACCACAAAGCGATTCATTCAAACCGGATTGACTCTCTTCCCTCTGAAATCAAATTGACTGAACAATAGGTGGGCCATGCTGCAGGTTGAACCACAATGGTGATGCACTATGTTTCTTTAATTGTCAGAATTTTTTGCAGAATACAGAGCACGCGAAACTTTCGGAACGTAGAATGAACGGTTATCAGGTTTGGTTGCGAATCAGAAACATCGTTTTGATTAAAAATGTCCATTCAAGCCCGATTCCGTCCCACTCGTTCGCTGGCTCTGTATTTTACGGAAAAAGATGGCAGGTTTAACCAAACATTTTGAACAAGTCGCCAAGCATCGCAGGTTTCTGGTCTTGATGACGTTCCAACCAAGGGGTCATCAGAGTCGATCTCCCACTAACTCTGAAATGTGATTTGGTATTGGCAGTTTATGCGGCACGAATAACGTGATGATTGTTGAACAGTGTGGCGTATTTCAGCGAGTTGACGCAAATCGTAGCCGATGTCATCCACGACCCAACGCTGCCACGCACCGAGGACCACCCGTGCCAGAGGTGTGGCCACCGTGAGGCTGTGTTCTTCCAGGCGCAGAGCAGACGTGCTGAGGCAAGTGGTGCAACCGCAAACGCGTTTATATGCTGCAAATGTGAACGATAAAAAATGCGCTGCATCTTTCAGGAAGAAATGCGTCTGTACTACGTGTGTGCAAATGCACTCTGTCAACACAAATGGACCGAGTGAGGTGTTCTTTGATTTACTGTTATTTCGCGGGTCATTTTGATGTTACCTCTTATTTAACCTTGCCTTGTTATACTGAAACACAACAACACGCAAGAAATAAATGATGTCATAAAACGGCAGCCGTAACTATAACGTCATAATGATATCATAAATGGAGTTCTTGTGTGAGAGTCCGGCGTGATCGGTGGGCTGTGATTTGAGCTTTCCTGTATCAGGCCTGCTAAAACGTTAAAAGATAAAACTGAGAAATCCATTGCAGAATAACTAACACCCGAGTAATGAATGATACGGGTTACAACAGTCAAACGTTAGTGTATCAAGAATGCAAGCGAACAGAAGAACAATTTTGATGAACATGAAAAATTGACAAAAGAATGGTTCGGATGTCGGATGCCAGAACCGCTGTAAAATGAAAACGATCCATTGAATCAACGCTGTTTGATTCAAAGCTAGACTGAAAACAACATTAAACTAAGAAACGCAACAATTTTAAAACTTAGAGGAATGCAAAAACGACGAGCGACGTAAAATTATTTCAGCAAATTGGCCCACATAATGTAAACAGTCGAGCAAAATCAAAAAAAGATAGACAAACTGTAAATTGTATACAGTCAGCTGGTTGGCTGTTTTTTCAATTGGGCTCACTCCAATCCAACCTAGTTTAGGCATGGAAATAAAACCTTTTTTCTGAAAAACGATTTTGATTTCTGGTTTTGCGAAATTAAAAAACCGGTTTTTCACCTTAAAATATTCCGAACTTTCGGTACTTCAAAACTATTGGTGGATGATATCGCAAAATTGGATATAGCAAAAATGGACTGTGCGAAACTGGATTTTGTGAAATATCAGATTTTCAGATTTACTTTTTTTGAAGCTTGAAATCCTAATTTCGACTGTATTTGTGATTGTTAATTGGAAAGGCCAAATTTCTGGACACTTTTGGTGCTAAGAAATGAAACGGTTTTAAAACGGAAATAACGTTTTTTTTTGCGAACCCACCACAGCCAGCTCGCTACACAGCTAATCAGCATGCCAGAGATTCAGAATGCACAGTCTGTCTGCACGTGTGAACAGTGGCGAACAACATCAAGGAATCTGAATTGCATAACGGCGGCGTGTGTCGTTTTCAGCAATGATGAGCGATGCACAGCAGGAGTGCCACGAGCAGCAGCAGACGCAGCTGCGCAAAGTGCGGCATCACCGTGCTCGCGTAGGCACCGGTTGGCTTGACCACTGCCTCGGACAGTGCCGAGTGCTTCAGCAACAGCCCCGTCGCAGTGACAGCCTGTCCAGCAGCAGGCTGCTTGTTGGGCGCCGCTGCCTCTGCGGAGTCGTCCGAGTGCACCACGTTGTACTGCAGCTGCGTTGCTGTCGGCAGACTGTTGGTGACCGCAGCAGTGGCGTGCGCTCGCCCAGCGCTGTACTGCGAGCTGGCTGCGTTCGTTGGCATGCCCGTTGAGATCAGCTGCTGACACTCGACGGGCAGATCGCCAACGATGCCCAGCGTCACGTAGAGTTTCTCAAAGTTCTTGAACGCCAGCGCCACCAGCTGACGCATGAGCAGCATCGGCTGACGACTGCCGCATGACTCCGTCGTCGGCCGCTCCATGCACGTCACCAAGCTGTCCGTGCTCCTGCGGTGCATTCATTCACTTGAGCAAAGTCGTACTCACAGGCACACCATACGCTGCTGCAGTATCGCATGTTTGCGTGTGCGACTGTGTTGCTACTGACAGAGACTGCGATAGTGCAGATTTGTTGAGCATGTAATCCAGCAATCAGCTTACGCGCAAACAGTCGCAAGATGGTATTTGAGAGTGGTCGCCGTGAGGTCGTGCGCACGAATGGCGTCATTCAAATGCTGCGTCGCTTGGATGCTGCGATTCATCTCACGGTGGCACTCTTGCATCACAAACTCTTCGTACTCGGCCAGGCACGGCACGTACTCAAGGAACACTGCAAAAACGGTAAAGCAACACGAATGCGGTTTGTCCAGACCGTTTCGTTACGTTACAACAAACACTGAAATGGCCAGACCGTCTCGTTTCTCGTAGCAGAGCAGATTCAACGAGTCAAATCCCTCGGCGATGCTCGCACTGATCGTCTCACTTTCGCAGCCATCCAGACAGAGACGCAGCGAATCGTACGCTCTGTAACACGTCACAACAAACGTGTGTTCTGATTGCACGTGTTCACTGGCTGCTTCGGCGCATCATGGGGCAGTGCTAAGTTGAACTGCTGCGGCGCGCACACTTGCGCAAAAGTACGTCACGGTTTAGTTTGTCTGTTGCACATGCGCATGTGACCGTTTAGTTCATACCCGCAAGTTTCCTTGATGCGCCTTCGTAGTTCATCCGCGTCGCGTACTTTCTTCGACATTTCCACCAGATCGGTCCACTGCATTGACATCAACGACTTTCCTTCGCCAAAGGTTGACGTACCAACCTGCGAGACGACGAAACGTTTGGAAGAACCGCAGATTGAGTTTTCAAATGTGAATTGGACTATTCAAATTTAGCGGTTTGCATTTAGCGTTTTGTGCGCACCTGCTCCGAGAATCGATCGATGCACCCGCGCGGGCACTGAACGGCCTCATTGTTGTTTGTGTGCAAAGTTGGCAGGGCACTGACACTGTGTGCAAGTGCCGCTAAAAACATGAAAAGTAAAAGTTGTGTGAGAAAACAAATAACCCACTGGTGAAAGTCACAATGAACATTGCAGCTCACCTAGAATCACAATTGTTTTCCAATCGCACCAATTTTGACCCATAGCGAAAGAAATAACGTTATGTAGTCATAATTTGGAAGGGAATCATCACAGTTGAAAGCGTTCGCGTGATTTTATTGCAAGCCGGTGGTTTTCAATGTAATGCCTACATGGAGAGTTATCTGTTATCACAATGATTTCCAGTCCTTCAATTTTAAGTCGAATTAGGCATTACATGCAAAACTTTTACAGTGACAATTCTCACACTCAAAGCACAACATGGCGCGTGCCGTGCGAGTTTCTCATGTTTTGTTTGACCAAAAAAAGAAAAAGAGAACTGATAGAACAAAAAATTGGCTTGATGACGATGTGAGTTGTTCAGCAAGAGTTCGTGTGCCAAAAGCTAATGCATCATTATTTTCTGTTGGTGTCTTGCCTTGGACCATTTGAACAACGCCCATAATCAACGCAGCACGATAAAAAAAGATAGAATTACGTGTAATCGGTTGTCAGCTGACAACACAACGCTTCTAAAGCTTACAACTTTTCTGCCTACTTTGACTCTGAAACGCGAATAAACATGGCCACTACCAGTATTGTTGTTTGGCACTGCAAAAGTGAACCGGAGGGTTAGTCTTAGTAGACAGACCCGTTCAAAATCATTTCAAAAAAGTCTGGACATTACACGATTTTTGAAATTGGATGAGACCTCAACTTACAAAGCTGCAAATAATTGACTCTTTGAGCAGTGAATTGGGTTGTAAAATAAGACATTTGACGCATGATAACGTGCTGCGACACTGCGGGCACTTCAAAAGCAATCAATGTGTACTTTGTATGTGTGTGAAAACGGGACCTAATTTGAAGTTGAAATGCTGAGAAAACTGTGCCGAGCCGTGCGTGTCTGAAACTTAGGGTAAGCGGCGGAGTAGAAAACATTCGAGTTGCCGTTGCAGACACTTGTACAGTAAGCACAACGGCTTATAAAAACGCCATACTCAACAAAGCGGATGTTGTTGATCTGGCCTATCTGCGGATCTGAACTGAATCCGTGCAATCTTGACGGCTGTTGTCTGTCACAGACCTTTGTAATTCCACAAACTGATAAGAAATGGCAAAAATCGAAACTGCGTTTTTTGCGAGCGAAACCAGAATTTCCACAGGCGTGTGTTTTGTTCAGCAGAGCAGCCCCAGACTGCGGCTTAGTTTTATATCCGCAATCCGCAATCCATGAGAATGAGCAGCACAGCACCGTTCGGTTCGGTTGCACTGTTTATTGCGAGCTTGACTCCAGCAAATTATGTCTTTGATATTCGTGGCGCAGTTTCTTATCTCGCCCACTACTTCACCCAAGCGTCATGTATGCGGCGTGTCGGTGTCTGTGCACCGCGTACTTTTCCGTCATAAAGCTTTACTCTATCTGAAAATTGCTGCAGCCACCCATAAAGTCGGTAGACAGATAATAGGTGGCCATTTCTTTTTCCTCGATTTTACATCTAGAAAAGCGATCAAACACAAATATCGGACAAATTCGATATGACCCAAATGCGCAAATGACAAAGATATCACGAAACTTGTTTTTGTGTTTTGAAAAGAAACACCTGTTGGTCCAGAAAGCAAAAAATGAGCGCTGTCTCTTCACTGGCAACATGGTGACAGCAAGGTCCGGTTGGGCTCTTTTAGAGGGCCATGAAAAAACGGACAGCCGAACACGCACGCACGTGTAAATTTATTCGAAAACGAAAGTCGATCACACCATTGGAAGTGCAGCCAGCTGCCCCGCGCGCATCCTCTCACCAAACGGGCGGTGCTTAGCGCGATGTCACTTAGATTGAGTCGTGTGATTTTTTTGGCGCATTCGCAATATATGGAAATGTCTCGCGGGAGTTCGAAAGAAGTTTTTTTGCCAGGAGTAATCGGAAGTAGAGTTTTATTGAGGCAATACAGCGCGAGTGTGCCTTGTGTGCAATCTCAGCACGTGTGTCAGCATCGTTCTACGTGCGTTCCAAAACGGCACACATTTTTCAAGTTTGAAAAAAAACGATGAAAAACAAATCAAAAAGGCCGATCGACGGCCAGACTGTGTGCCCGTTCCAACCCACAAAATAAATAGCGTCCATTATTGAGAGCACAGAAATGAAAGGTCGTCTTTATGTCTCGCCAAAACAAAACTTTATGACATTCAAAATGCCACTTCAAAAGCTTGATTTTGCCACTGCTTGAAGCTGAAAGCATGATTAAAAACGATTTTTTTAGAACTGGGGTCGCCAAAAGGAACACCGTACGTGTGCGCCATGCGAGCAAGAACATGGAAATTTGTCCAGCGTAAAAACTTGAAATGCGGTCCAAGAAAGGGCAACAAGAAAATTGTCGGTTGCTGAAGTGGTTGGTTGGTGTGGCGTTATTGCACATCTGAAAGTCACTTTAAACCGTGCAAATGTCTTCTTTACAGAGATCGTGACCAATTAGCTGACACACAGCCAAATGTGTCAAATGCAATTCTTCAGAGACTCCCGTCTTTCAATTAGCGTCGTACACTGGTCATGCACAAAAATTTTAGCTAATGCAAAGTCGAAACTAAAATAGCAAAAATTGGTTTAATTATTTGCTAATATAGTGGTTTGCAAGCCACAAAGCTGCAGCCTTTTTACGCGGAGATTTGATAATGGGCGGCCGGGTTGCGCTGCGACTGCGGTTTGTGTGTCAGCAGCAGGACGCAAGAATTTGCATGCGCTTTAGAACAAAGACGCCTCATGACTTGTTTACGTGTTTTTTATGAAAAACATAAGGCGTTTGCATATGAGGTCTTCATTCCAAACGCTGGAAACTTTAACAAATGTAAGCAGATGAAAAGTTGATTGCAGTTTGACACTTTTAAGTGTTTACAAACAGCATTCCAGCTCCGAAAGTGCCTGGCGTGTCATGGCGCATGCTACCACTTTGCAGCTGTCAACTCTGATTTACGCACGATTTCAGTTGTAGATCACATGCACAAGCCTCTCTTTTTGCTAGTGGCATATTATGCTGCGATATGACTTATGTATTCTCAAAGGCAGACAAAAGTGAATTTCTCCATTCAATTCCACGACTGGCAACCGTTTAGGCGATATATATGTTTTGAAATGCGAGTATAATTTTTATGTAGCGCTCATGAAATTGCCTTTTGCTGCCGTTTTATGCAAAACTACGCAGTCCACTATGAACTCAGCCCACAGACGTACTTGAGAAATTGCTCATACAACGCGTGCATATTGCATGTCACAACGAATTTCGTATGAAGTGCTGCTAAACGTTGCTTGAATTTTCACAGACCAAATTTTGAATCCAGAAAACGCCTTTTTTCGTGAAAATTGCAAAACGCCATGGCTCAGTTTTAAAGAAAACGCGCCAGTAGGTGTGGAAGAGCGCGCGGCACCACAAACAACAACGATAAAGCTACGTATGCATCATGGTTCTTGCATCATTTTGGAAACTTCGGTACCGGAAATCAAGAGGTCGACTTGACCAAGAACACCCAACGCTCATCTGGCTGCCTGCTCAATGCATGCGCAAATCGGCATAAATTTGTCAAAAAGTGCACATCCCCAGCTACACAATTTTAGCAAAGTGTTGCTTCTGATGATTTTTTAGAAGGACGACTAGCATGTAAAATTAGGGATATCGAACAAACAAAAACACATTTGAAACGGCGGGCATGTGCCGATGTGCGTCCGACGTAAGACAAAGTTCTCTTTAGCTCCAGCAGGTTGGCATTGCATTTTTACTGACTATCTCAGTTTGTCAATGTCCGTTTAGCCATAGGACTTTTATGAGATTGGTTTGAATGGACAGAATGGATACAACTGTGCCCACTGCTGGAGACAAATTTCTCCAATTTCTGAGTTCATTTCAGTCTGTTTGAACGAATTTTTGTATCATTTGAAGATGAGCTGGCTCCCGGTTTTGTACGAGTGCAGCGCATTAACAGGAATTTTCAAACTGCAGAAAAATAACGAAAGCAAGGACGTCGGCTTGCGGCAAAAGCGCTGCGGTGTCATAATTCAATGTAAATTGCCATCGTACTGTAAGCATCAGTGGCGCGTGTGCATGTGTACTTTCGGGCGTTTATTTTCGTTTGTGAGTAGCCATACACAATTCAGAGTGTTTTCCACAAAAACGAGCCACTTTTCACGCTCATACAAGCGCACCAACACCCATTGTGTATGTATTTCGGGGGTCTCAATTTAAAAATCGGTTCAGTTGTGTTCAAAGTATGCCTGCATGTGCGTTATTTGAGCCGGCCTGTATATGTCAGCGACATCGATGCAATCATGCTCCAATTAGCCGTGTCCGTTTGCACGCAGTCCTGCCTCGTGAACCGTTTTTATTGTCTGAAATAAGTATATTTTGCTGTTTTGAGATATTTTCAGCGCTTTTTTACGGAGGGTGAGAGAAATAATTGATGAGACGATGTAAGTGCGTTTGACATGTACTCTGTATGGCTTCACTGAGTAGCATCCATACCTCGACAGCGATTTATTGAAGCGATACGGGCATCACGGTCTCACAGGACGACAGAAAACTACACGCAGAAAACTACTGTATTTGTGTCACATTGATCCAGGCAGAATCAAAATCAAAAGATTTACAACGTTTATAAAGCAACGTTTACAATTCGTATAAACGCATTCGATGAAAGCAAAATCAAGTCATTTACGCCATCGCCATTTCATTATAATCGAATTTGAATGCTGTATGCGCTAATTTACAAACAGTGTTTTTTACTTGTTCTGCACAGACTGGACAAGTGGATAAACGACCGGAACATCATCACAAAACTGATTTTTTGTGCACACTTCACTTTTGCCCACCAGGCGTATAACAACTTTTTATTGCTATCTCAAATTATGTTATTATTTGCTTCCGCAAAACACTTTTATTTTGACACATTTATTCTGCGACAGACATGTATGAATGACAGGTTATGCACAATCGAAATGAAACAGTAATAAGTAAGTTTGTCATTCAGTTTTTCGGACGGTTTTGTTGATTCTGCTTAATGAATGAGTCTGGCTCGTTGTCTGATCCCTGAGCACACAAAAACCACATTGCATTGAAGTCGGAAGAACTTGCCGAATTAAAATTGGGACATTTTTTACATTCGCAAAATGAGCACTGACTTTAACGAGACACAAAAATGTCAACAAAGCTTAAAACACGACCCGTTGAAAGCAGTCCTGTTAAAGACACTACATTTTCACACCGTTTTCGCCGCCCAATACCGTGTCGATTTACGTATGTAGTTATCTGCACTTATAATTTAACGGTCGGAAAGTCAGTTCGTTTTCACATTCATTGAATGTTTCGATTGATAATGACACCAACGGGCAAACTTATTGAAAACGACAATCTAAACGGGCGTGAATTTGTGAAAAAAGAACTGAAAAAACAAGCAGCGCAGAAGACAAGCAGCGCGTACCGCCCTGACCGATGACACGGGCACTGGCCACAGGACAGACAAACACAGATCAAGCAGATGCACGCTGCTTCAGTCACACACGCACGGACACCGCCGAACGTTACGGTATGTTGGACACACAAACATCCGGCGCACGCAAACTCATCGAGATTTCATATTTTTTTGATTTTAGTTCGCACGCGTCACAGCAACTTTTTATGTTTTGCAAAATGTGCAACGCGACGACACGCAAAACGGCCCGCCTCGGTGTGTAAAAAACTGTTCAAAATTTCGATGTCCAAGATGTTTGAGGAAAATATTTTGATGCGTCTGGTAAGTTTTTTTCAGCAGTGCGCTTGGCCTGCAGTGTGTGTAAACTGTACTTTTATTGTTGTCAGTTTGCGTTTGATCGGAAGCAGAGGACGTGTGCGCGCGCAACAACGGAAGGATGAATGATGGGGTGTTGAGGTTGATTGGGGCAAACCGTTGTGTCAACAAAACGTACATCGGTCGATTGCATCGAATGTCTGCGAAGCGTGTATCATCACGTAAACGATTAGTTGCAACGGAGAACGTGCGAACTGAATTCGATTGAATTGTCGGCAACAAATGAAATTGGCATTGTACATACATGGTGTCAGTGTCATTGCGCAAAACTGTTTTTTCTGTACAACCGTGAAAATCGCATAAGAAATGGGTCTTTCATATGATGCGGTCACTCAGCAAGTTCACACGTTGTGGACCGTTGTTTGTTGCAGCGTGTTTGCGCACCCGTACAGTATCGAATTATGTTTCATTGCCATATTCGGCGGAGTTTCGTTGTTTCATTTTCCATATGCCGCACAGGATGCAGCACACACGTGGTTTTGCTCGAAAACATACCCTTGCGCAGGTTGACACCACCGCCGGTACTGCACACACAGAGCGATTATGAAACAAAATTTTCGTTGAAGCTCAAAAGTTTTTTTTGCAGCCAAACATGTATCATTCAACGAAACAAGTGTTTGTTCAACTGTGCCCTTGTAGCAGTTGGCACCATCTGTAGGTGTCAAACCGCGTTGATTTTACATTGTTTCCGTTTTTGACGGCCCAGGAATTTGCGCATACCAAACGGCACAGCAACCGGACACGACGCCGAGGAGAGCAAAATCGAAGCAAGTTTGTGGCGCATTCGAAAGGTCAATCTCATTACAGTGGACATCGTCGTTTCCAGTTGATTGCAACCGTCTGTTTGAGCGTGTGTGTGTCGACACGCCATCAATTGAAAATGCTGCGTCACACCGTGTGTGTGATCACCATCGTAAATGGTAAGTGAGCATGTGAATGTTGTGTAGTTCATGTTTTTAAAGAAGCACAAGACAAGCAGCAAGTGTTGCAGTGTCAGTCTGATTGTGTTTGTTTGCAGCCATAAACACAGCGATTTGCGCCGAAGTCTGGTACGTCAGGAACAATCAGCAGGTGCCTGCGCTGCCACCCCGACAACAGAACTACTGGGCCGGATACCATCCACACATCGGCTATAGACAGGTCTGTTGCTCAAAAGAGGCCTGCAACGAACGCAGCATTTTGCTCCATAAAACGTTCCATATCCATGTTTCTGAAAATACCCTTTCCGGTATCTGATATTGAGAAAACGTTGCCACGTAATTTACTAAAAAGTTATAGTTCACGCGTTATAAAAGGGCTTCAGTTTTCATTAGGCAAGTTTAGTAGCGAGCTTGGTAACAAATTTAGAACAAGTTCGGTAAACAAGTTTATAGTATCTAGATAACACATTTACTAGCGAGCAGTAACAAGTTTAGCAACAATACATAATGTTCGCTGTTTGCGGTTTCGCCAGGTAGACGCATACCGCGGTGCCCCCTGGCTCGTCAGTGCGACGGACACCAGGCAGAACTGCCGAAGGTGTTTTACCACAGACAGAACTTATAGTCTAGGTAAAACATCAGCCAACTTAGGTAGTACTTAGGTTTAGTTAGTTAGAAAAAAGTTTAGTTACAAAGTTTAGGAGACAGTTTACTAGCAAGTTTAGTTGCGATACAATTTATCTCGTATTTTCTATATTATTTTCTCAATGGAGTGACTGGTTGATTGAAATTCCGATCTGCTTTAGACGAACCCGCCGATTCACCCGCCCCACGCCGAGGTGACGCAGCGACCGACTGCGACGCCACCAGCGCAACCGTCAACGCCAGTTGAGATCGTGACGATGGCGCCAGCAACGACGCCAACTGACATGCCGAGCACGACAACAACGACCACCATCAAGAGCAGCACACAGGCGCCTGCGCCCGACTCGCCCGGCACTGACTTCGCCATGCGCATACTCGAGATTCTCGGACTCCGCAAGAAGCCGGCTGGAAAACAGACGGCAAAACCGGCCGTGACGAGCACCGGCACGTATCCGACAAATCGTGACGGTGAGAGGCACGATGTTCGAAATGCAATTTACTGCCAATTAGGCAAACGAACAAGTTTTGCCTGGATTGACAACATTTCGTTTAGTGTGTCCATTCGACGCGGAGCCGCTGAAGGACCGTGGTCGTTACCGTGACTGCAAGCCGAGCAAGCTGTTTGACTGTCCGGCCGGCTACATCTGCGACCGTAGTTTCCTGTTAGGGCGGCACGTTTGCTGTCAGGATTTCCAGGCAACCGAAACCACTGAACAACCGACCAGTAAGTGTTTCAAAACACACCCGCATGCATGTTTGTTGCAAAAATGCATCAGCAAAAAGTCATAAAATCATAAAACCTAGCCTGTAAATTTTGCATAAAAGCAAGGTGAGTGAAATGCTGCTGCTTTCATGTTAAACGCAGCAACAGAACAGCAACTTGACGCACTCCACTGAAATAAAAGCGGTTGGAGCAATTTGTGTGTTCAACACACAGCGTCTGTCTGTGCGTGTATGCGTTCTCTCACAGTGTGTATATGATGCGTTGGCTCACAGACAACACTAGTCTATTGCATTTTTAGTACAAATGTACACTAGTGTGTAAGTGCACGCTTGCAAGCAGATCCCACGTGGTCTAGTGGTTAGGATTCGCGGCTTTCACCCGCGCGGCCCGGGTTCGATTCCCGGCGTGGGAAGCAATTTTTTTTCGTTTTTGCTATTATCAATTTTTTAAGTTCTGCGACTGAATGCGTGTGCGGACATGAAAAGGAAACTATGTTTCAATTCTTATGTGGCAATTCAAAGTCGCCTAAGTGACTTTGCCCTATGTAGGGGACTCGAATCACTTTACCAATTTTGAATTTCCGCGTCCTGTTTGAAACTGTTTACCTGTCTATGCGCGCATTGAATTGCGGGACCGAAATGAAAGATCATATCTATACTTTTCATCGCATATTTCTTGCAGTACGGAATGACCTGGCATATTCTTTATAAAATTATATAAAACACATGGCATATTTTTTCAGGGTGCAAGGAGCGCACAAAATTTGAATGAAAGAAAAAAGAATTTCAGAAAGCCAATTGTGAACTAAAGTATTTAAAAATACCTGATCGTGTTTTGTAATTGATGAATTTGTTCGCTATTCTGTTCATTCTTTGTCCATTGCAAACACGATTAAAAAATAATTTGGCATTCTTGAAAAAGACAACACCTAGTCTGCGACTAATCCCGCCTTGATTTGTAGAGCCGCCGACGACGACAACGACGACGCCATCCACGACTCCGTCGACGACGACGACAACGACAACAACAACAACAACGAGCACAACCACAACGAAACCACCAACAAAGCCTCCAACGACGTTGCCGCCGCAAAAGAAACCATCCACAATCGGTACGGTAATTGATGGATGCAGTGTAGTTTTGCGATTGGTCACCCACCAGTGAGTGCACAATGAATTTTTCGTCCACAAAGTCATCCATTTTGCGTGAGCAAGCGGTGCGGTGCACCTTTCAGAAGGCCTGCTGCCGGGCTCGCAGACCGTGGACGCGACCACGTGGGACCCACTGATGCCGCCGGTGCCGGGCGGTGGTGCGAGCGCGCTGCAGCAGCCGAACGTCAGCGTCAGCCTGTTGAGCGTCGGCCGCATGGCGCAGGTGTTCGAGGGGCAGTACTCGGTCGGCGGCTCGATCAGTCTCGTGCGTGACGGCCGCACCAACATACTCGTCGATGCCGGCGGGCCGGATGACACCGAGAAGCTGCTCGACTGTAAGTCAGTGGACACGCGAACTACAGAAAACAAACAGCTGATGGAAACTCAGCGAGCTTTTGAGCGCTCCCAGGACACTTATAAACTGTGTCGAATAAAACAACAGAAATCTATAACTCCCACACCAATTTTATAAACCCGGAAGGTGCAATACTCCGGTGGTCTGGTGCATGAAACCACTATGACTTTGCACAATTCTTCGGTCAAGTATGACACGATTTTTTTGGTGCCTGGAAACCCGGAGAGATGTCAAGTGCCAGCAAAATCACCACACTCGTTTCTAACTAACAAGATTTATCATAAGACTTCCGTGTGCATGCAGATTTATGATTGCGTTTATCTGCAGTGTTGTGATTTATGTGCCGCAGAAACAGAGCCGAGGAAAACCAAATGCAAACCAGCAGCAAGAGAGAGAGCCGAGCATCTTGCGCTGTTTGATCATGTGACTCACGGTCACGAAAACGTGCAGCCGTGTGCAGTGGCGCGCGTTGGCAGCGCGTCTGAGCGTCGCTTCGCACTGTCTCCCAATGTCCTCCTGCCCAGCGGCTGTCTACTCAAGCGCATTTTGGCCACAAGCAGAGAGCGAGACTCTGATCCACGCTGCAAAATGATTATGGACGCGCACAGAGTTGTGTTCGTTCGCCGCTCTTTTTTTGTCGTCTTGTCATGGTTTTTCAGATTTGCTGTCTGATGCGTTGCAGAGGCGCCAACGCGCCAAAAACGACACGCTAATCGAATTTTGATGCTCGCATGCATTTCGTATGAGAGCCTTGCTTGCATTGCTGCTAGTACTGCGTTGTGTTATGAGCGACAAAATGCACACTAACTGTGCGTGTGCTTCTGTGCACCGTCAATCTTTTCCGGTTTTTATGAATTTCATTTTCGTCGTCGTCGTATATTCGCGTCGGAGTTGAATCTCGTGTGTCGTTGTTTGACTGGAGGCTTCCTGCGTTTACATTACATATAGTAACTTTTACATTTCGTGCTGTCTATGTTGATTGTTGATTGCCATCTACGTTGTATGTTCGTTCAGATAGTTTTTAAACTTTCGAAAAACAAGTAAAAACAACGTTTTTTTAAGTTATTTCGGTGTAGTTGTCGCGGGCAATACCACACTTTCGCGTTTCGCATGCGTTTTTTTTAACTAGCCCGGTGGTCTGCTGACTTGGACGGATGCACACCACATAAAGTATTTTTCATTTCAGAACTCCCATTCCGCCACATTTTACGACAAGTTTTTTTGCGGAACTCTTCGACAAAACAGTTTTTTCTTCTAATCTAGGCTTTGTAGACCGTTGTGACTGTTTCTGTACACCAAATTTAGCTCAGCTCATTTGTTTGTCTGCTTGGTACAATACGCATATTGCTCTGAAATGTCTCATCGCAACCCAAAAGCGGATCAATGGATAAGTGACGGACGGAGAAAAAAATTCAACTTTAAAAATAAAGTGCAATAAGCGTTCGATTTATATGCGTTTGGAGCCGGTTTGCGCGGTGCATCCTCCGTAAGCCCCTTTTCAGACGACCGGCGACCAAAGACACCCTACTAGAAAAAACACAATGCTCGTCGTGCGTTGTAGTTTTGGTGAAACTGAACCCATGGGCATGTGGCGATGCTGGTGCTGGCCACAGGGGCTGTGGTGCACGTCATCATAGGCACAGGAGCACGCTGGCGCAAAGTGTATTTAGCGGGCGGAAATTGAAATCAAGCGGCGTTTTAGGCGCCCGGCGGCCGTCGGGTCGACGTCGCTCCGTGGTTGCCGTATTCTTGTTTCTGTGCATGTCTCTTGTGAGACTCACTTGCGTGCGCTGAGTTCGTATGATTGAAAACGTTGAATTGTTGCTGTTTCGACCAGTGTTCCGAAGTTTCCCAATTTCCGCCGCGCCTGATGTTGCGACACTGTTGCATTGGTTGTGACGAATGGTGCTGCGAGAAAACAAAACACACTGTGCATGCTCTGCGTGAATTGTGAACAGTCGTCGGTTATGCAATGATGGCGCGCACGCAACACAAACAGCACACGCGCTCACGTGCACTTTTTGTCGCCGAAGCGATCCATCATACATTAAACATTTTCTCCTTTCTGTAGCTTTTTCCACATATTTTTATACTGCATTCGTAATATTTTGGGTCGTTGGCGCCGTACACATGAAGCGAGAAAATAATAGGTTTTGTGCTGCTGGGAGGGCAGGGCACAGAGACAGACACAAACGCGCGCATGTCAGCTACTATGCTAGTACTCATGCATGTTCAAGGAGAAAAATAAATGGAATGGCACGCGGCGCGCTCATATGGAACGTCACGCAGCCTGCTGGTGGCTGCATGTGCTTTCGCTGCTGCTGTGCTTGTTTTGCCTTGCTGCTTCTTGCATCTCGTAGACATGCGGGCGATCAGAGTGAGCGTCTCAGTGGCTCTTTGCTACCAAAATGAACCAAAACGACACCAGCCTGCTTCAGATGCCTCTTTCCGCCTCTTGCGTGCGCATTCCTGTCGTTTTCCTGTTCGCCGCCAGCGATTTTCGGCAACTCACTGCTGTCCTGCCAACCTTGAAAACGCGCACGTTCCTTTTGGTGTGTTGCCTCTTATGACCGCACTGTTATGCCACTCCAGCTCTCTCTGGTCTGGCCCGTCTTTCCCGACGTCCTTCATTTTCCACGCCCACACAAGTTCAATGTGCGGCTCCATTTTAGTCTGTTTGTGCCCAAAAAGCAGCTCCACTCTAATGGATGCTTCTCTGTTTTTAAAAAAACCCAACGTATCTGCTGTTTGCTGTTTCAAAACAGCGTTTAATTTACAACGCATTTGTGAAATTTTCGACATTAGGATCGAAGAGAGGACAAGAACGTAGATCGTAGATTGAGAACTGGAACCGGACAACATATCGGCAACTGCATGTCAGAAATCTGCTGAGCCTCTAGCGTTTATGATGTGAGAAAATACTGAGGTCCATTAAACGAAATTAAAAGCGTCGTTTTAGTTTCTTCTTTCCGCTGCCTTTCTTTCCAGAAAAGATTTTCCATCGCAGCCTTTGCTTTCACAACATCGAATTTATAACAGCAACACGTTCCACGAAAATTCCGTTGAAAAGTAATCAGACGTTGTTTGCGACTGCACGCAATGTCTACGGCAGAGTTTCTGTGCCTGCACCGTTGTCATGTCGTTTTGCACTGCATGAAACCGGTGAAGGCGCGTGGCATTTGCGTATTCTGTTTTGTTCCTTTGGGAAAATAAGCAATAATAATGAGTGCCACTGCAAACGGACGGGTAGAGAACAACTCAATTTCTGGCGTTTGTGTGCTAATAATTGCGGCTAAGCAATTTCACCGCTAAAATGGCGCCCTGCCGCCCGCTGCTGACGCTCCCGAGAGGCGCAGCAGGCACCCAAAAACATCAACGTTTTTCAAACGGGTTTGCAAAAAAAATATTAGGGGCGACTGCAGTTGAGGACACTCGACCGCAGCCCACCAAGAACGTGCCCATCTCGAAGCTTGCTTTCAGAATAATAATAAACTTTGAAACACGCCTTCAGTAAATTCGCATTCGCGACTTCACTGGGGTTCAAAAAAACAACTCTTTTGCTAAAACAGCTCTGCCGTTCGGATGTTGGTCACAAATTGTTTGTCTTGTTCTTTCTGAGCATACTTCACTTTATATTTTCTCCATTTCGCGGCTGCGCAAATGAAGCCATTATGATTTTTTGCCGTCTTTTGTGTGTTTTTTGTACACTTTTCAACGTTTATTTGCACTGATTTCCGTGTCCATTACAATTGCAGCGTGTACACAAACACTGAGAGCACTTATTGCGAGCACGCATTGCCTGGCAGCCTGGATTGCGCGCATGACTGCAGCAGCGACTGATTGAGCGAGGCATGCAAGCGTACCCCCAGCAGCCACTGGCGTCGCCCGGGCACGCCGCCAGCCGTCGATCGTCGTTCGAGCGCCACATCGAGCAGCTGTCCATCCTCGACGACACCTGGGCGCTCAAGTACCGCTGCTTCTGCGGCTGCGTGCACCTGCGCACGGCGTCCGCTGTGATCTGTGCGTTCGACCTGCTCATGCTGACCGTGCCGACGGTGAAGGGCGTCGAGGTGTACGTGCAGGTGCAGTCGAACCCGGTCGCCACCGGCTGGTTCGTCGCCTCCTCGTTGCTGCTGGTGCTCTCCGTGGCAGCGATCGTGTTCGCCTGGATCGGCCTGCTTGCCGAGCGCTCGCTGTGGCTGCTGCCGAAACTCGTGCTCAAAGTGTTCACGATACTGCTGCTGACAGGCGCCATGTTCGGCCTCGGCTATCTCGTGTTCAACGCGTCGCCGCTGCTCTCCAACCTGGTCACAGCCGACACCGACATGAACACGCACTCGGCACGTTCGCGGGTGAAGCTGCTCGGCAGTGTGCTCGTGATCGTCACGTTCCTGTTCACGCTCGTGCAGGTCTGGTTCCTGATGATCCTGTGCGACTCGTATCGTTACGTCAGGAGTCGCGAGTTGAGGCGACATCTGAACGTCGACGGCACTGACAACGAGCAGGCGGTCGTCGAGGACGTGCGCACGAACTCAAACAACGCAAGGAGCGCAACGGCAAAGGGCAAACAGATGGTGGACAGCGCGCAGGCGAACAAACCAGCGAAACACGCGCAGCACAACGACCAGCCGAACATGAACATGCCGCCAAAGATGGCTGCAAACTCAGCGTCCTTCAACAACAACAACAACAACAACAACAACATTGATGACGACAGAAACAACAACGATCTGAACGTGCTCAACCAGCAGCAGTGTCACGTGACGCATCCGCTGCTGCGCAACGGTCAACCGGCGCAGCCTTGCACGGCCGTGCATCACCACACCGGCTCACCGGGTTGCACGTGCGCCGATCACGTGCACCACCGGCAGCAGGCTGCGTCGTTTCATCAGTTCGACGCAGCACATTTGAAACCGTTGAACGTGGATCAGCTGCTTGCAGCCAGACTACAGCAACACCACGAGCGTCACATGGCCGAAATCGGCGGCACCACTGGTCGTCCGACGCAGCATCGATCCATGCAGACGCCTCTGAACGAACCGCAACTGCACCAGCAACTGTCCACTGCCAGCACGGCCACTTTGGGACGCAATCAGCGGATGCACGCACAACACAGCTGGGAACTGAACTCGTTGGTCTGACACTCTCACACAAGCACACTATACATGTACATGTCTGCAGGCGCGCAGTTCCGTCTGATTTGCCCATCGATTTTTAGTCCTTGTCCGTAGCAAAGGCTATAAACTTTCTTTTTTAATTTTGCTGTCCTAAAAAGGTACTAAGCATGCTGATAATTTCCAGCAGTTTATCTTTTCAATCAAGATTGTTGCTACTAATCGGGTATGTAGTGGCCATTCATTTTTGATCTTGTGGTTATTTTGATGTTATTATTTTTGGCATTGTTTACCAATGAGCTTTTCAATGGTGTGATCTGCGAATATGTGGTGTTCTTTTTGTCATGACTGATGTGTTCAATAGTGCTGTGATTATGCTTGAGCAACAAAAAACCAATAACGGCAGTATGCGGCGGAAAGTTTGTTCTCAAACTTCATTTCAATACCAACATGGCAGTTCAAACGACAATAAAATGAAACTAAGAAAACAGTAATAATAAGAAACGACGAAAACCAATGGAAATGCCAATAAACAACGATCGCTGTTGCAGCACTCGCCCGCGAGCGACTGACCATCGACGACATCGACGTGGTCGTCATGACGCACGGACACCCCGATCATTTCGCCAACTTCAACTTTTTCCGCAACAAGCCCATCCTGTTCGGCCCGATCGAGCTCTCCCGCGACCGAATGTCACGCACCCTGCTCAGTCCGGTGGGACTACTGTTGAAACGCGAAATGTTTTGTTGCTTCATTGGTTTTTTACCAGAATTACTCTTTCGATATACAGCGGCCTTACCGTCGGCTGACGCAAAACACGGAAATCTGGAAGACACCCGGGCACACACGGCAGGACATCAGCCTGGTTGTACGCAACGTTCAGGGCTACGGAACCATCGGCGTCGTTGGTAAGAGCACAGTGGAAAGTTTTTAAAGTTGCAAATGTTCAAACTTTGTCACCGACGAATCACTTTGCGGAGCGCAGGTGACCTGATCCTGAACGAAGACTCATTTATGGCTGACGACTACAACTCGTATCCACTTGGCGTCTGGGACGCAGGCACCCAACGGCAACATGCCAACCTGATGATCTGCATCTGCGACTGGATTGTCCCGGGACACGGAACTGTTTTTCAGGCATACTTTTTAAAACTATTCCGAAACTTTTTATGTTCCCAACCAAGTGACAACATTGTTCAACTGACAAATGAAACTAAGTTCAAGTTTTCTAATTTCTTTCAGGTGACTCAAGTGCATCGAGTGAAGGCCAGCTGCAGCAGACTGAATTTGGATGCGTACAGAAAGTAAACCGTGGTTTTTAATGGTTTTTGTTGCAAATTACGTTGCTTCGTCACTGTTTTGATCAATAATTGTGTGTTATTTACTAGCTGTGTTAGATCTGAACTTTATTCGTGTTACGGTTAACCATACGGTCTCCACAATTTTACAGAAGAAAAAACTTCATTCATGTTGAGATTTACAAACATATTTTGTAGTGTCCGGTCTCACTGAGGCAGCTTTCGCGTTTTTTGTCCGTTGTGTTCGTTTACAGCAAGGCATAAGACGCAATTTTTGTTGTTTTTCATTATTTATGCTATTCGTGTTACACACCCAATTGTTCACAAAGTTTTGAACAATGACGAACGAACTTTGTTTCTTGATGCCTACGTGGATTTTCATTGCCGGATCAGTGCATTTATTTTTGTACACCAGGTCTGATGGTTGGTTCATTCTACTCAACAGTTTTTGTGTTCAGCTTCTGATTTTGCTTTTCGAAATTATCGTGATCAAAACGATAAACAAGTGTGCGTTTCAATGTAACAAGTACGGATTGACTTTGACAGAATCTGCGAACGTTTCATAATTGATTTTGTTTGAAAAGTGCGGTCAACAAATCAATGACTACCTGGCTGTTACCAGAGCTGAAAATAAATAATGAAGAGTGATCAGAGCGTTGGCGCCTCACAGCTGCTTTCTTATCAGAAAATTTTTCAGAAAGTATACTTTTGAAAAACGGTGTTTCACAAGTGAAAGAATTTGGTAATCAAGAAATAATGGCGAAAAACAACGTGAATGATGGCTAAATGTAGTTGCTGGACCGCAGGATTTGTCACGACCAAATTCAAGCTGAATCTCACTTTTGTGCTCCCAATTTTATTGATCAGCAATATCATCATGTTACCAAACGAGGTCGTGGCAAACGCAGATGTGCTCATTGAGGAAGTGCTTTTTGAGATATCAAACCTGCCCGCGGGCGACTGCTGTCAAATCGCTGGTCGACTGTGGACACTAGTAGGTGTCTTTGATTCAGCTGCTTGTTTTGGTTCAAAATTCAAAACGTTTCGCTGAAATATAAAACACTGCAAGGGTCCAAGTCCGAGTTCATTCAGAAAAAGGAGTCAACTGTTGAAAAAAAATTTTTGATCAGATTTTCCGTTTTTCTTCGTGACTGTTTTTCCTTTTGGTTGCTTTCTCTTTGACAGTTTTCTGTTTGACTGTTTTTACCTTTGACTGTTTTTTCTCTTAGATTGTTTTTCTCTTTGACTGTTTTACCCCAGGGTTTTTTGACGCAAAATCGTGCGTCAATGACAAAAAATAATTTGGCCTGACGCAAAAAATTCGGCTGTTTGAGTCAGCTGACGCAAACAAATTTCGAGGACGTCATAAGGCCATTTTTGGGTTATTTATGCACTGATTGAAAATTTTTCCGCGCCTTCGGCGCACACCACGGACTTCTTATAATTTTGTCTGACAATGCATGTCATGCAAATGTGATGGATGGCATGGTCAGCTGATTCATTGTTTGTTTTCAATATTGTTGTTCAGTGTTATGTTGACGGTTCGATGTGACAACACCGTGGCGTATATTGTTGTTTTGACCGTTTCTAGGTTCACCTTAGCTTCTATCCTATTGTAGTTTTCACCTACGGTATGGCCGATTAAACATGGCAGCTTTTTTCAGGGTTCAAGGAGCGCGCGAAATTTGAATGAAAGAAAAAAGACTTTCAGAAACCACATTGTGTGCCAAATTTGACTCGTTTTTTTAAACTAATGAATTATCCGCGCTATTCTGTGCATTCTTTCTCCCTTGCACACATGACTGGGAATTATGTTGGCATTTTTGAAAAAGACGACTCCTAGTCTGCGACTGATCCCGCCTTGATGGACTGCCTCATTTATTCGGCCGTACTATAGCTGCACCTTTTGTTCGCTCCGTTCTGTTTCTAATCTGAACTGAACAAGTCTGAACAGGTGTCGTCATAGACGCTCTACAGATCTATCTCGATAAATATCAAGTCTTGAAATTGATAAGTCATTACAAAAAGCCTAGGCTCCGTAAAGCTTTGTTTCTGCGCAGCAGGGGTTGTCAAATGCCAAAATCGCTTTGTTGTTTGACCACAGGCGTCAAAAACGCTACTTTTACTGATGAATAACGCAAAAATATTGCTTCTTTATAGTTATTTGTTCGATTTAGACTGGTATCATATTGACGCAAAAAAATTGTGCTGACACCAAAGTTTTCGACCGTTTGCGTCAATTGACGCAAGAAAAATTTGACGAAAAAACTCTGGTTTTTACCTTTTGACTGTTTTACCTTTTGGCTGTTTTGCTCTTTGACTGTTCATTGTCAGTGTTGTGTGAATCACGCAGGGCTCAATCATGCAACACAACAGCGATGTTGACGTGCAGAGCAGCACAGTGTTGCGTCAAACGTACAACCAGCTGCAAATCGTGGATGCAACAGTGCAGAATCACTGGCATGTCTTCCGGACACTGATGCACCATTTGCCGGAGAACATACGTGGCACGCACGGCAACCACGGAGACACTGGTAATGTGGTAAACATGCTCTGTCACTCATTGTCACGGTAATGCGACTTCGTCCACTGTTGGGAAGCAATCAGTAGTCGTACAATAACGAGAAAGCAAACATCGCAGCTTGAGTGAGAAAGTGTCACCAGCAAACCTCATCAAACTGATGATTTCCGCGATTGCAGAGTGCTAATAATTTGGATTGTCAACGCCACAATATTTCTCTGAAAATCGATCGCCCAAATCTATGCAGGATTACCGGGAGAAGTCGGTTCCGAAGGTGAAACAGGATTCAAAGGCACAAAAGGGTCAAAGGGAAAGAAAGGCATCTCAGGTATGCAATCCAATGACCAACAAAAGCAACTGATTTCTCAAAATTTCTTCATTTTTATGGCAATCCTGCTGGTCTTTAGGTTTGGATGGAAAACAAGGCCACAGAGGACAAAAAGGGGATATTGGTGACCAAGGGATAGAGGGCACCATCAAAGGAGATAAAGGTGAAAGTGTCGGATCGCGTGGTAATCCAGGCCGCAAAGGTCCACAAGGTCAACAGGGTCACAAAGGCTCTGAGAGAGGCCCGACAGGAAAAGGAGGAGATCAAGGCAGCAAAGGAGAGAACGGCTTTGACGGAGAGACTGGCGAATTGGCAGGTTTGGCTTGGATTCAATGCACTGCAAATGGACACTGCGTTAAAGAGTTCAATGACACCAATGTTCACGTGCGTGCAGATTGCGTTCAAAACTGTTCATCGACATCGGAAGAAACGTGAAGGACAAGAATTCCACAGTCAAAGTATTCATTTATCAACGCGCTTTGATTGCACAACATCTAGACCGTACAATGCCAATGATTTTATTAACAATGTCGTCCGTGAAATACAACTCTTGTTCACATTCACTTTGCTGTAAATTTTGTGTGAAAAAAGAAACGGGCCTGAAGTGTGGATCAGGAGATTTTTCAGTTCCCTCAGCGTGGTAGAAAAGATCGCCCCCTCTGCCTGGCTGTACTTCCAAGTGGTCATTCCCGACTGAAATGAAAACCTGAGTAGTTGGACAGAGCCAAAAAGCAACTTGAACATTGCTTTCATTGCAACAACACTAGCAACAAGGCACATGCAACGTAAAAATCTCAGTTTACCAGCAGAGTAAATGGCGTTTCAGCACGCAACAGCATTTGAGACAGACAGTCCGTTGCTCAGCCGGTGCTTGTTCTCAGACTGCCTTACTGCTGTCCGTGGACTGAATAGCACAGTTGTACATGTGGCCCAGTTTCGAAGGATTTCGGTTGGTTGAAGGTGGTCAGTCATAGTTCAAGATTTGATTCGGCTCGGTTCGATTTATTGCTGCAAGATTGCATTGATCATCCGATGACGTCATCGACGCATTTGCGACTCGGCTACGCGCACGAGGGCTTGCCGTGGACGGCGCCGTGCTACACGCGCAATCTGCACGCTGCATTCAACGAGTCCTTGCCGACGGTGCACTGCCGACATCCGGGAATCGTGGTTGAAGTCGTCACGACCATACTCGCCGGGGCACAGATCCACTTTGAGCTCGTTCCGGTGGCCGGCATGAACAAGTGGTACACGCTGGTTGACGAAATCGCCAACGACAACTTGGACGGAGCGTTGAATCTGTTCGCAATGTACGAACATCGTTACGGCAACTTTCAGTTCTCGTATCCAATTCTACGTGACTCGTACCGGGACGTCGTCGTCGCAGCCGACCAGCCGCGAGTCATGGCGAGCCTGCTCAGCGATGCCTTTGGAATACTCAGAATCTACACGCCCGAGGTCTGGCTGTTGATCATTGCGCTGTACTTCGGCATGCGCATGTTGTTCGTGGGGTACGCGTATTTGCTGCTGACCACTCGCAGTCCGTCCATGATGAAATCCAGCGCAGTCAGAACTCGTAGACACAAGTCGCAGCACGCACTGGCGATTTTCGCAGCGTTGCTTGGCATATTCTTCTACAGCTTGTATCGGTTGGTGATGCAACTTAATAGAATCTTGCATCGAAGAGTCATTCTAGCATGTCGGACCGAAATGACGTCATCTGCTTTGAAAAACAGCCGTTTGTTTATCACGTGCAGAACCCAGCGAAACTGAAATTAATCCTGGTGGCTGTGCATGACCAGCGCATATTTAGGAGCACAGCACGTTATTTCAGTCCGACACGTTTGAATAAATCGACAAAAATTCCTTTTTTTGTGAAAAATGGCTTCAAACGGTTGTACAGCGCGAGTCTGCTGACTTCGCTGCTGGTGCCAAAGGCCGATTCGTACCGCATCCGGGACACAACGAGCGTGATCGACGCCCTCGTCCATGGCGAACGCAAACTGGTCATTGTGCCAACCGACGGATTCGTTCAATCGTTGAAACGCGCCACGCCCAATGGCAACGAACCGAACTTGTATCGACTTCGACTGGCACTTGATCGATATCCTCGTTGGTTTCTTTTTTGCAATTTTGGTTTCGCAGACACTAAAAAACACAACAACCACAGCGATTTATGCCGAGGACTGGGAGCACGCCGTGGCACTGCTGCACCAGCACGACGACCTGCTGTTCCTCCACCACGAGGGCGTCGTTGAGTATCTCGGTTGGCCGCCACTTTTATTCATGTTATCAGTTTTACTATTTGTGGTGCCTGTGATGATGAAAGATTTGCAGGACAACAGATTCAGTTTGTTTCCATTGCTCGTTTTCAACTGCTGTTCCAGCCTCGCACGAAGACCCGTGTCGACCGCTGCGTGTCATTCGCGTCTACGATTTGCATTCCCAGATGAAATTCGGTTTGTTGCTGAGTGCACGCACGATCACACCAAAGACACTGGAGCGCATCAATTGGCAGATTGCGTGGCGACAGACATTCACCAGTTCGGTGCCGGACAAATACAAATCACTGGCGCGTAGAGAGGTGACAACGCAGCACACCGCCCTGCACAATCGTCGGCACTGCTCCGGTTGGTCTCGGCCTCAGTGACTTTGACGTTGTAATACGATCTGCGCTGGACGCTCAAAAACAGAGGCAGTCAATAAACCGGCTGAACTGTGTTCCGTGTGCAGGTGGGCGCCCTGCATCCTCGCCAACGAGCGCGCACTACTACGAAGTGATAAAGCCGTTGACGTTTGCGCAGACCGCTGGCCCCTGGGGCTTGTTGCTGTTGGGCAGCACAGCGGCATTCATTGCTCTCGGCTTCGAGAGCTTCACGAAACGTCGACGGAGATACGCTCTGAAGAAGAAAATCATGATGGTGCCGTTTGTAAACGCTCACAGAGCGACTGCTGCTGCTGCTGACAATGATTTACCAGTGCCTGTTGCTGGAAAGTTTACTGTGCACACCGAACGCGTCTGAATTGTGTCTGACTAGCAATTGACCCGTGCGTCGCCCAATCCAACGCTGCCGAAACACTTCGGATAACCAGACGCGCACCTATGGTGTTATTTGACTTGTGCGAAAGATCGATTTGTGTAATATCCACCTTGATGATGATGACGCATGAGCATTTATGCGTTGTGAGATTCACGGTGAAGTGTTTCTTTGTGAAAACGTGGTATTTTCAAACAGTAAAGCTGTAAAACTGAATTTACTTGACAGAAAAAAATTGTCCGAAAATCTAGAAGACGTCTTCTGTCAGCGCTGAAAATGTCAGCTTAAAGGTCTCATCACACCACAGTGACAGCAGTTTGAAAGTTGAAGGTTTTTGGCCCACCCTGTATGTTTGTGTATGTCGTTCAATCTTTTCCGGTTGTCTGTTTCAAAAAAGTTTGATCTCCGCTTCTATCGCACTAAAGTTGCACCCAAAATTCTTGCTGAAGTTTTTTTAGTTTCACTGCGGTATGTGTTGTGTAGGAGTTTGAGTTTTACTGCTTGCTTCTGGAGTAATATGTTTATGAATCACCATGGTTCGAAAATCATAACTTGCTTTTATGGAGCTTCCAACGAGCATATTTGGTTTTTTATTAATGCCATTTCAGAAAATTGAGTCTTCGCAGATGGTGGTCTGATATCTTTCCACCAACTCTCAAATGCGCTTTTTCAACCAATTGGTTTGATCTGACTTGCTTAGTCACGAAAGCCGGTCTTTCTTGAAAAACGAAATGAGTTCCTTTGGTCCTTAAGACCTGGTGGACGATTAATTTTTCTCCAATTTTTATTTTATTTGCAGCTATAAACTCCGTAATTGTGCTACGTCACTTTGACCAATAAACTCAATTTGAATATTTCAGTGAGGTGAACGCAGAATACATTGCTGGTGCTGCATTCTCCATTGACCAACTTCTTTCAATTATTTTTAATCTCTTCATTATTGTTGTTCCTCGTGATAACGGCGTTGGTGTGCAAGCAACAGACTGTCCAAAACAGCAATTTGATTGCGCCATCTTTCTAGCTAAATATATACGTATCAATATTTTCGAGTGTCAGAAGCACAATTGAAAACTCAGATGAGCTCACCTCAGTTTCTGCGTGCGTCAGTTCGCTTTCAATCTCAGCAAGCTCTTTCTCAGTTTCGTTTGCGCTACTCTGCTGGCGTCTTTGTTTGCTTCTCTGCAAAAGAAGTTGCGTCTAGCATGGTCTACTAAACATTCATTCACACGAAATCTCTTTTCGTCCCTGATCACAACTCACATTAGCAGTCTGCAGCGCACTGCGCAGTTGCTGCATCGCAGCGGCGTGGACAATCGCTGCCGCCTCGCTGTCTCGGTGGTCATGGTTTGACGTTGTTTGTGTCAATTGGCGTTGTTCAGTGCGACCAGCGAACGCACGCTCGGGCCCGGCCATCAGCACGAGCTCGTGCAGCAGGTGCACCGCAGCCTCGCGTAAACCTTGCTCCATATGCACACGGTCTTCGAGCTCCTCGACGTTCAGAAGCCGGTGCTCTGGAACTGGAACTGAACCGTTAAAAGGAATTCTGCCGTTAGATTTCAAAAAAGTAAGCTTCTAAATGCCCACACATTTTACATACCTTCAGTTTGACAGGGGTTCATTGGCTCCGTTTCAACTGGTGAACTGAGCGCTCTTTTTGAACCTTCCTCAAACTGATGACAATTACGGAGACGAAATTGCGAATTCTGACGATTATTGCTTGTTTGACACACAAGATGACGCTTCACATTTAAGCGATTTGCTAATGACAAGCGATCTCCAGTGTCCCGTTTGTTTTTCAGGGGTTGACTGCGATTGTTGAAGTTTCGTTTGGTAGCGTTTCTAATGTTGTGCTGTGTTGTGGTTGGTGACATTGAGAGCATGATGACTGTTATTAAATGCTGATAAAATTTGCGGATCTTTGTGTAATCTAAACTAGTACTGTACTGTCTTGTACTGTAGTGTCTTGTAAAACTGAATGAGTGTACAGTGTTGTGCGACGGTTTTAATCACCTGTTTCATTTTTCGTCTTCATCACTTACAACTTCTGGTTTTCAGTAACGTCTTTGAAATGTTGCAAAAAACGACGGTTTTAGGCGTGTTTCTGAAGCAGATGCCGCAAACCAGCGCCCATATATTCATTAATCAAGCACAAATACTGTAGTTTGTTGCATAAAGGAACTTTTTTATGTTTTGACATTTTTCATTGTGGCATGCGCCACTAAATTAAAGTTTCAATCAAAAATAGTTTGACAGCTGTAGCCAAATTCTTTGCGTCGGCAACGGTGAAGATGTTTCTGAAATGTGTGCCATTTGAAACACGCTGACAGCGCTAACAAAACAACACTGAACAATGCTGATAAATTTCCTACTTTGCTCAAGAGTTCCATTTTTTATATCCTGCGTCTAACGTGCGTGTTTATTGCAATTCTGAATCAGTTTCATCTGGAATCGGGATGTTAATGAAAACACCGAAAGCTGAAATTTTTGAAAGCTTGAAAATAAAAGATTTTTCATTTTACCAGGTATACACTCCGTGCGCTCGATCCAAACAAACAAACAAACCATTATTAACAGCGCCAACCGCAGAAATCGACTGACGCTGATTAAAAAAATGCAAAAATTGGTCGTTTTTGTGTTGGTGGTGGCGTGCGTGCTGTGCGTCATCAACGCCGAGGCGGACGCAAAGCCCTATGATGTGCACAAGTCGTACTACAATGAAATGCCAGCCGAATATGTACGATATGGAGTGCTTTTTATTATTATTTTCTGTAATAAATATACTAATAACAAACTAAACCACAACAAAACATTGTCTTAGCAGGCGTATGCGCCCGAGAGCGACCACGGTGAATACCACGGGCGCTATGACAAACGGCGACCGAATGTGAACGCACGCTTGAGACTCGGTTGAAACCACTGGATCGATGCTGCCCCATGTGTGTAGCACAACACCAACTGAGCTCTCACGTTTGCAAGAAACGCTCTAATTAGGTTGCGGTGATAATTGTATTATTTTAAAATCGCTTAACACATCTGTCGAGTGCAAGCGCGTTTTCGTTCAAACGCATGAGTGGCGTCGTTCGTTTGAATCAAGAGCGCGGGGGACGCGGCGCAACATTTCCCTGCAGCACGGCAAAAACTGCATTTCAGTGTCCTTTTTGGTGACCGTCCTTTTTGTTGCCAATCGGTGTAATGCCTTGAAAATAACCGTGGCAGGTGCAACTATCAGCTGTGCGGTGTCGCGCATCTCTGGTAAGCACGCGTACACCCACAACTGTTTCTTGTATCGCGCTTTAAGGCCCCAAAATGGCATGACACCAAAAATCACCAAAAAATGGGTGCCAAAAGACCAGCTTTTTTCGTGAGATGCAATATCTGCGGGCGATAGTTGCGTCTGCGCGATTCAAGCAAACGGCAAAACTTTTGTAATTGTATATTTTTCGATTGCAAAAACCTGGAATAAAACTAAAACTACATTTCCATACATGCCACTCACACACCAGCTGAATGTGAAATAAAATTTGCATTTCTATTATAAGTTTTATTTGATAAAAAAGCGTACTTTCAAACTTTTCTCTGTAACAGTCGATTTCGTTTTTGGTGATAAATATTAAAAAACAAAAACAAATACCAAATATAAATATATGAAACCAAAAACGACTGAAAGCAACGCTGTCGAGACGAAGTGGATTATACAAAACAATGTTCAGATGAATATCGGTAATAAAATCTTTTATGAACACGAACTCTTGCTAAAAACAGAAAAATTATGAAAAACAATTGCAACCGTAAAGGCCCGTTTAGCCGTCCGTATTTGCATCCGGCACGGCACGTCACGTCACGTCAAACCTCGTTTATGCTGCAAAAAAGAGCTATCCGGCACGTCACGGCACGTCACGTCTTGTTTTAGAATTTTTGCTCGTTTATGCCCCTGTACGGCGACGTACGTCGACGTTCAGACAGATACGGACGCATAAACGATGACGTGACGTGCCGCGACGTGCCGGATGGTTTTAGAACACGCGCTCGTTCATGCTCCTGTACGGCGACGTGCGTCGACGTTCAGACAGATACGGACGCATAAACGATGACGTGACGTGCCGTGACGCGCCGGATGGTTTTAGGCTCTCCCCTAAAAAGCCGTGCGTCAAAGTTCGATTTTATCAATTTTGTTTACTTTTGTTGTTCTTCATTGTGGTGAGCACTTGCTCACTCATTATCGTCCTGAAATGAGACATTTTTTCTGATTATTTACTGTATTCTCAAACAAAAATGTCAGCAGTTTAGCTTTTATTCAGTGAATTCACTAATTCAGTGAGTTTCAGCCATCACATGAACTCCACAGTCGAACTCTAAATTATAGGGAATCAGCTGATTGGTTGGTGGTCACGTGATGCATGCTTTCTGTGCAGGCATTGCTGTGGGGAGGATGAGATTGGTTTGGACAAAATGTATGCATCACGATCACCAACCATTAGCTGGTTCTTTGGCTATTCACAACAAAAAAACAGAGCCTGAAGTGCTGAATGCAAATTTGTGAGTGACTTTGTTTTGAAATCATAGCAATCCTCAGAACACTAAAGAATTTGTCGTGCGGCAAAAAAGGTGAAAATTTTCATGTGCACAGTATGCGAGTCGAACCATTAACTAACCACTGCGCCATGCTGCCATTATTGCCGATGGCTGTATAGGCCATATCAATTGTGCAGCCGCAGCAAACTATTTGTGCACGCGCCCTGTTGGAAAACACAATGTGTTTTCGCCTGCTCGAAAGACTTGAGCGAGCGAAAGACGAAATTTCAAAAGACTTGAATCTGTGGGTTGTTTCGAATTTGAGTTGCAATCTCCATTCTGCAGTCAAAAGTGGTTGTTGTCGCAAATATTCAATTTCAATTTGGCACATAACTTTATTGAATTCTGCTTGGTGACGTACGGCTTTTTAGAGCAGAATCTAAAATAGAACGTCACGGCACGGCACGTCACGTCATCGTTTATGCGTCCGTATCTGTCTGAACGTCGACGCACGTCGCCGTACAGGGGCATAAACGAGCAAAAATTCTAAAACCATCCGGCACGTCACGGCACGTCACTTCACGGCACGTCATCGTTTATGCGTCCGTATCTGTCTGCACGTCGACGCACGTCGCCGTACGGACGCATAAACGAGCAAAAATTCTAAAACCATGCGGCACGTCACTTCACCTCACGTCATCGTTTATGCGTCCGTGTCTGTCTGTACGGCGACGTGCGTCAACGTCCGGACGGCTAAACGGGCCTTAAAGAAGAAAAAATAAGGATGAAGTTTTAAACTGTTGAAGTAATAAAAATACGCATAAAAAGAACAGAAGCTTAGTTTGATATAATTAGAAAAAGACGCAAGTTTCAATCATTGTGTCGTACACATCAACCAAACGCTCAATCCATCATGATGAGTGTAAAATTCACCTCGAAAATCCAATGTCTCATGTTTAGCGTGCATTTTTCACAGCACCATTATTTTGGACAACATTTTTGAAAACTTTTTAAAAAGTACAATACAGTTCATAAACCAAAAAACGGGATCTTTGAAGAGTTCTAGAAGACTGATATCACATATACTGTAGGTTCAAACATCTTAAAAAATATGTCAGGTATTGCCGAAAGATTAGCGTAAGTATCGCAGACTACCTGGCAGCGTCAAAATCACCATTTTCACGTATTCTTTGGAGTTCAAATGAAAATACAAAGATGGCGGGTGGTGTTGCGTGTGTTTGACACATTGTGAACAACATTGGTTACTGTATAAGTAATAAATATGTGTTTATTGTCGGCTGAGCCGAAACCGGGACAAAAAAACAACATCACAAGAGACAAGAGACTGCTGCTGCAGCACGCTTCGCGTTTCAAGTCGCGTAAACCATCACAAACAAACAAACCAAGGTCAGATCTTTCCGGCTTCAAAACATCAGGAATTTAAAAAGACACCAATTTATATGCTACAATGAACCCAGTAACTTTAGTTTCGATTTAAAAAAGTTAAAATGAAAGTTTGCTTGTCAAGAAGCAATAATTACAAATACAAAACGTGAAAAGCGTTCACCAACAAAAGGAACAAATCACAGTCCCTTTATAAAAACTAAGAACACATGTGCCGTTTTAAAAATTAGTTTGTAACGGAATAAATGAGACGACCTCCTAGATCAATTCAATGAAAATCAATTAAATAAAATACGATCAAAGAAAACAGAAAAAACGCGTCGTGACTCGGTCGCGACTGAACTGTTACAAATTGAAATCAAAGGACTTGAAACCTTATTGTACAACATTGTATCACAAACACATTCGTTATGCTGCACTCGGTGCAGCGACAAATTTGTTAGTTTTTAACATAAAGAAAACAAAATAATGATCAGTATAGCCCATCCTTCGGTTGGGACACACAAAACCACGGCAACAAGCTGCCTGCAAACATACAATTAATGACATTTGACAAAAAGCGCTGCAAATCCCATGATTGTCGCAATGCAGTGATTACTTTTTAATCATGAGACGCACAGCGAAAGTCACCACGACCTTTTCAACGTTGACAAACAAAAAACAAACATGAAATAAACATGAAACATGTCGAGGGAAGATAGGGAGAGTTGCTTAATTAAAGAAAAAGTAGACCGTCGCCAACAATTGAAAACAAATAACCTGGCATAACACACTGAGTTCGAATTGTCATCTGCGCACTCAGCTAAATTCTCAGTGTTGAATTCTAGTGAAACTGAAATTCACAAGCCAAATCCGTTTGGAATACGGCATACATGTAATCGATCTAAGATCCAGTTGATCAGAAACAATCAGGCAAGATGAACTGCAATGGAAACTAAAAACTGACTATAGCGAAATAACCAAAACCGGTAGACTTGAAAAATAATGCAAGAACAAGTGCAGAAAAATTAATTAAAATGACAGCTGCTGTGAAGTAAAGTAAAGTAAGTAGAGAATAACCAGTGCAAGAAAGAGCAACGTCACCAACAATGTTGACTGCGTGTCACCACCTGTCTGTCAACGAGCGCACATTTATCCCTTTGTTCTGTCGAGTTGCAGTGCCGTTCGGCGAATCGTCGCCACTTGCGTCCGAGGACGGTTCCCGTTTGACGATGCTCCACTCGGCAGCGGCGTGTTCATCCGGCTCAGTGCCGCTTGTGGGCGGCTGAGTGCTGCCAGCATCGACCGTGTCCATTCGGCTATTTGCTGCTGCTGCTTGAACATCAAGAACAGGGGTACTGCGTAAGCTCAGTTGCAACTGTCTCTGTTGGTGCTCAATCAGTGCCGTCAACGCGCCCATGGAGACAACGTTGCTGACTGCTGTGGAGGCGGCTGACACGGCACCAGTCATTGATGACACAAGTAGAGGCTGCAAGAGAGAGTGCTCATGTCATATGCCAGTGGCGAACACTGAATCGCCCATCACAAATGTACATTATAACGGTATAAAAAAACAAGAGAATAAGAGGAAACGAACCAGTTTAGCAAACGTGTCACTGGAGCTCGACGGAAAAAGAGCGCTTGTTGTACTGGGCACGCTCGACGTTGTTGGCGGAGGTGGCGTCTCTGCCGCACAACTGGACGGAGTCTGCGAGCGCTCTTCGCCGCCGCTGCTGCCAGCCGATTCGCCGGGAGTGGAACGCGTTCGTTTCGAGCAGAATAAATCGCCAGATGGATCATCGCCGGACGCTGGTCGTCTATAAACAGTTTTTAATCGTTTTTATATGAACTGAAACATTATTTGGTAGCTTAGCCGAGTAAAATTTAGACGGAGTAAAAGCACCGATTGCGATACTTTGATCCTTTGACGTAGTGGTAACCGGCGTCCTTGACGCATTGCCTGGCCAACGGAAACAGTTCGTCACGTCTCGTTAGCAGAGCGGGACGCCAAAGGCAGATCTGGGCAGCTGCTTCGTTTACGGAAATCTGAAAGTACCATGGACTGGACCTTGATAGAAATCATGAAATGAAGAGTTGAACTGAAGTAGGAAATTACGCTTTCAACCAAAAAACCGCCAACAGCTAGCAGCTACCTCATGCAGAGTGAGCGGCTTGTCGGCCTTTCGTTTTGCGTCGAAACGCCCGTAAATGGCGGCGTATCGGCGAAACTGCTCCAGTCGGACGGGATCGGTTTGGTCCAGTTGCATAACAGCCAAGAGATCACTGCTGATTTTCTTTTTGTTCTGCACGAGCTTTGGCTCATAATGCGCCAACGAACGACCGATGATTGCGGCACAATGCGAGATCTTTTGTATTTGCTCTGCGTTTAGCCCTGGAAATTAACGCAAACGCCCTATTCCGAGAGAACTGTGGAATAGCAGTTTTAAAGAACAACTTGCTAACCGATATTATGCCAAAGACAAAAACAACGGAGAAATATCAGCAACACGAGCCTGGACAGGGCGTGGTTGAAGCGGATGGTGGTGCGATCGTGACGAGTCGGATGTTCGCGGCAGCCGTGGCGGTTTTGTCGGACGTGGTCGCAGTGGTAGCAGCAACGCTGGACGTCGCCGCCACCCACGGGGGTCCCCTCGTGCCACTTGCGGTGCCGACCATCAGCGGCGCAGCATCGAACGGAGTGCACGAGTCAAACTCAACGCCGCTGCTGCTCGTGCCTGAGCCGCTCGCTGCGCCGATGCTTGACAGGAACGCGCCGGCAACAATATTCGCGGTTGCTCCAATGGTTGGAGTCACTGCGCGCACAAAACACGAACATATAATGGCAATATTTACTTTTTTAGTGGCTAGTCTTGTTAAGTTTCAGAAACCCAAAAAGGGACCGAACTTCGGTGGTTTGCACATATGTTATAGATGGACGGCTGAGCCAATGTTCTCTCAACGAGAGTAAGAAATCAGTAGGCTCGTAACACGTGAAAAGATTATGAGTAAACGGCAAATATCACCTGTTGCTCTCATTGTGTCGTGTGTTCGTAATTTTGATGTTGTTCGGGCATGCTGGGTGCCTGGTTTCAAAAGTTCTCATTTCAAGCCTGCAAACCGGGGCGCGACTCACCAGACGCAGTGACTGTTGACCAAACAGCTGGAGGCGACGCGAGTGCACTGCCCGCTGCAGCCGTGGCACCGGAAGACGTCGGTGCTGTCGAGGACAATGGGCCAGTGGTGGCTGCGGTTGTGTCTGCAGCGGACGTACCAATTGAGACAACCAGCGGCGCTGAGCAAGCACCAAATGCTGGTGAACTGCCACCGGCTGCGAACGGAGCAAACTCCACGCTGGTCGAATACTGACACATGAAGCGCGTTGGGTTTGTGCCAAACTCCTTGAATAAAGAAAAGTAGAACAGTCTACACATGTGACTGATTATTCGGTCAGTGTGAGTGCAGCGATGCCTTGAAATCGAACCTGAAGCGCTTTCTGCAATCGTCTAACGTGCAGCGGTTTGCTGGCCATGCCCACGAGCGCCATAATCTCAAGAAACTCCTCGTCGCCGGCCTCCAGTAGCTGATGAACGTCGTCACCACCTGCAAATTGGTGCTTTTTGTTTCTGGTTTGTGTTTCTTCAACCCTGCATGTGGTTTTTCTGACACCCGACAGCACAATTGAATGTAAACCCCATGCCCAACGTGCTTCTATTAAATCAAGACAAATCTCTATTCTCAAAAGTCACAGATCTTGTCAAACTCCATACTCCAAACACTGGTTACACAAGAAAAATCAACAGAAAGTCAATCCCTCAAAAACCAAGCAAATCAGACCCTGTGAAACGAACACGAATGACATTCAAAAAATTTGACCATGAAATGACGGCAACTATGTGCAGAAATATAGCTGGATAGAAAACGTTCTCAGTCTGTCATGGAAGCCGTTCGTAATGTGTTCCGTTGAGACAGGTAAAATATTGCCAAAAACGTATACGTTGATATGCGGAGGTCTCTGGAGACTCTGGCTGAAATGAGTGCTGCTGCTGTGATGTTTTGCTATCCCAGCATTCGTATACACTTTCACATAATCCGTTGCTCATTGTTTCAGCGCTTACTGAATTTGAACGGTTTTACCGTAATACATGCATTTGCACCATCAATGCAATTTTATCTCCCTTAGCTTCATCCTTTTTATTGCAGAGCGATAATAAAAAAATAAAACATGTTGTTCATGTTGCAAATAAATACCCATGATGCATTGGTATGTTTTCAAAAAAACTGCTTGTCTATTCCGCATTTTGACGCACACACACACACACACACACACACACACACACTCACACACACGTTCAAGGACTTTTTTGCACAGGATTTCAATAAAATTCTAGATTCAAAAGGACATAAAAAATCCTCTGCCCATGAGGAAATTTTTTGCCGTTGTCCACAAGACGATGTCGGAACTGAGTTTTTTTTTGAAGAAACTGCAGTTCGCAGCTTATTTTTTGTCAAATCAATCAACTGAGGCCGATTTAGCACGCACAACTTTAACAGCCAGTCTACAGACAATTAGACGCACAAGAAGCGCGGAACAAAAAGTCACAAAAAATGTTACCACCACGATTGGGTGAAAAAGTTCCGCGAAAAACGTACACACACAAATTTATGTTGAAAAACAAGCGCAGACGAAGCGCAGACAGGCAGATAGTTTTTATGGTACCTGTCACGGCGGTTGATAGGGGACGGGGACAGAAAAATCCGGAAAAAATGCTGCATCAAAAAAAAACGATTGTCCTTCTGCCCGTCTGTACTTTGTTTATTGAACACAGGCGCTTTCTAATTCTAAAAAACCGCCATCACAGCGAGTGAGCAGGCAGCGTGATTGTTGCAATATAACACACAGCCAACCTTCAGCCGCACAGCACATTGCAATCAGAATCCAGTGAATCATTATCGCTGCCCGCCCCTGGCGCGACCACCAAAAAACCGCATCATCCATTCGAAAACTGTCTACTTTGAGACGGATATAAAAATGGTTAATTTTTTGCATCTGATTTTACCGTAGCACTTAAGGACTCGGTCACAGACAGTGTCCGTGACAGCCAGGGCCAGTCAAAGTCATACATTTGTAAAGATGCACATGCTCATCAGATACACACGACCACACCACTGAAACGACGATCCATAAAAGAGTAACTTTCGATAGCCGATGCGATTCAACCGGGCACAAATAGCAAGCGCGTATCATTTATTGGACGGCACCCGAGACCGACCGGGCAACGCTGCAAACGCACACGGCTGCAGTGGCAGTGCAAAGAGCAAAAGAAATGAGAAAAAAGACTGCACGCAACCGGCGCTGCTGCTTGTAATATGCCAGCAGAACGAACCAGAGCCGTCTGACGAACCGAACGTACAAAAAACGCAATGAAAAACCGCATTTTTCTGTCTTTTCTCGTTTGAAGATATGTTGAATTGAAAAAAATGAACCAGACCGCTAAGCTCAGTCGTCTGCCAAAAGACGGTTTTGTTTTTTGATATCATTGCTAAAATTTCTCGAATGTTCTTGTTTTTTTGCGCGCTTTCTCGCCGTTTGCGTTAGTTCGTGTCCGCAAAAGAAAAAGTTTCTGCTTGTGCGCTATGTGTACGGTCACCTCCAGTAAACTGCGTAAAAAAGCAAAAACAATCAGTTTTCATTCCTGCTATGGTAGGACACAACATTGCATTTTTACCCCAACACTGTCGAACTCTCAACCTGAATGAGAACGGCTGCAGAAATGACGGACGGACTACCGTTTTCTGGGGAACACATACGCTGCATTGCACAAAACGACTGCATTATGTAAAACATGACAGACGGTATGAAACGAGCATTCATTTTCGGTGTGTGTGACCGAACGTAAACTGCACAGAGAGTAGCACTACATAACTGTTATTGATTGATACACGTGCCAGTCGCGCGCGAAACCATTGGCCAGAGATGGTGCGCAGTATGTTGCCCACTTATGATCACACACACATACACTGCTACATTGAATGTTTTATGTTCGCTGTCTCTGCCAGTCCGTGTCTGTTGCAATTCTCCGGCTGGGGTGACCACTACCGTAGTCAAATGTTGCTGTGTGGAACAATGTTCGTTTGCAAAAACTGAATCGTCAGCTAACTGTTGGCTACGAATGTCAAGAAAACTACTACGGGAGAGCACTTACTCGCTTCTCACTCATTTGCACAGAAATCAAAAACACCCGAAAACCAGCAAACAAATTAAACCATAAAACAACTTCAAACTGAAACCTAAAAATAGGCAAAACGAACAAACCTTGTGCAATGAACGTGCCGTAATACTGCAGAAGGTTTGATCGTTTCAATACGGTGTACAGTTCGAGTTCAGAGTTGCTGGTTGGCTGCGGCAGTATGGATGCCGCTGTTGGCACCAGTGGACTCAGCGTGCCAGCGGGACGGCCACTGGCTGCTGTTGCAACTGAAGTGACGCACGACGCTGCAGACGAACACACCGCTGCAAACGACAGGCGAGCTTTAGACTGCAACAGAAATGATTTTATGAAGTACAACGACAATCAAAAACTTTCAAATCTTCTGGATTCCCTGCTTCTCGGGATATAAACCGAAATCCACTAAAATCGAGATAGTGCTCAGATCACTGCTGCTACAAAAACAGCGAAAGCGGGGCTGGGAGGCCGTTCCGATGTTTTGTTGTTGTTGTTGTTGTTGTTGTTGTTGTGATTTTTAGGCGATGTTTTTAGCCAGGGCTAACCCAGAGAAGCGTACAGAACGCCATTGAGTAGGGCGCCCATCGAGTTTCCTCTGTCATTAAGTGCCTATACACCCCTCGGCGGGGCTCGATCCCCCGAGCGCACAGACTGCAGTCTAACGCACTACCACCAGGCCACGAGGGTGACAATCCGATCCGATCACGTGGCGAGAGCGTTCGTCGAAGGGACGCTCAGCACATCCATCTACCCCACACCAAACCACTGGATTTGGCACCGTCGAATTTGGGGGAAGGGAACTACAATTCTCGGATCAACGTAAATAAAAAGAAAACCAAGCAACTGACATACCAGACGGCTAGTCGAAGTGGGCGGTGGTTGATGAGCAGTGCTGCTTGCCGTTGTCGTGCTTGCTACCAGTGCTGGCGACGTCACTGCTGGCGGCACGTGACCGCTGGCACCGGTGCTTGAAGCAGCTGAAGCACGTTCGTCCGAATGAGACTTTATTTCACCGAAACTTCCAATAAACGAAAAACCTCACACACATCGTGTACTAAAAGTTCAGTACCGGTGGTCTGTGTCTGTGGGTGGCCAATGATGGCGGCTAGTGGTGTTTGCTGATGTGCGACTGCCAAGCTGCTGACGGTGTTGACGTCTTCACTGGTTGTGCTCGCAGCACTGCCAAACAACGACGAACGTAACAACAGCGCACTGGTGAGCAGTGGCGGCGCCGAGCAGCCGGTGGCGCAGTTGGTCAGTAGCGGCAGAGGCTGCTGGTCAACGTTGCTCGTCGGACTTGCACTGCTGCGACTGCGGTTGCTGTGAACTGCTGGCGGTGCTGCTTTCGACGGCGACGACATGTGCTTGCGAAAGTGGACGGGCACATTGGGGCCGTGCGCCCGCTCACGGTCACGCTGTTCAACTGTCGACAAATGTCAGCGTCATGGTAATGCTTACGTTACAACGCTGCGGTGCATGCTCAAGTGAATGTTCATTCGTTGGCGGCCTGTCCGTAAGTGCAGTGGATCGAAAGTGACGCAAATGTGTTTACGCCGCTGGTGTGTGCACAAAATACGTCGCACCTCGATGGAATTCTGAAAAAACAAAGAGCGAATCATCTGAAAGTTTAATAAACAAAAACGCACTTTTCGCGACTATCTTCTGCAGTGAAATGATCATTCCAACACGCATTTATCAATTTTTTGATCGCCGATGAAATTACAAAAAGTAACAGAACACTAAAAAAACACGCTGCCGAGGTGTTGTATCAAGACTGAAAAAACAATATGGCAGAGGCCGAGAGACAGAGACAGTGAGAGCACATATGCGCACGAAGGCGCACACACCGTTGCGAAATACGATGATGATATGGAATAAATAATGATCGCGATAGGTGGCTGCTGTGCCGGACCGTGTGGCAGTGCACTCCACCAGGGTGGCCCACTGGCATTGTCCGCTAGTGCAGTCAGTCAACAAAACACGACTCTCGTGCCAACCAGAGAGCACACGTTGCTTTCTGACGGCTTCTCATGGAACGCGATACTGCTGCCTCTCTGCAGCGAACGGCGATTTGATAAAACCGAAAGTTGTGTGCCACCGACGTTGCTGGGTCGGCGGACACTGAGACAACGCTGCGACAAGTGACAACACACGCAGCAGTGCGATCCGTTCATCGTACAGAACGACAGTGGGCAAAGAGTAGTGACACAGGTGTACACACAGACGCATACAACACTGACGTTAGTAGGTGCATTATCGCGTTCAAAACTGAGTGTGCAACTGTGGGTGTCCGACTGGGGCGCGCACACGACACACGGCAGCAGCACAGCGTGCGTGTCACTGACGGAGAGACCACACAGATTGCGCCGATCACTGTGTCTCTGTGTGTGCGTCCGATGCTGCCCTATCTGCCGTAGCGAGTCTTCTTTCGACCAAAAAAGTATGTGCACAGTGAAAAATGTGCGCGTTCGTTCTGTGTTGTTGTTGGCGTTCGTGGACGCACATAAAACTCAAACATATTAAAAAAGCAGACATACCGGCACACGCACGCACACACACACACACACATACACACACGCTGAAAAATATGACACTGCGTACGTACGTACACGTAGACACGTATAATAATACATGTGTACAGTGCTAAGCGCTGACTGCGCCGGTGGTGGCAATGACCAAAACAACAATGCACACACACACCACCACCACCACACACTGGCAACCTGTCTGTCACTGCTCACATTGTTTTCGACGTCTCACGTGTTCGCGTTGTCTCAGTACGTTTTCCAACTTTTTGGCACCGTGTGTGCCGATTCGTCGGCCACTCAATAAAAGAACAGCGGAACAATCGAAACAACAGCAGACATTCGAAACTTCGAGAGCCGGTCTTCTCAAGCAAGTGGAGCCCCAGATGTGGAAGGAAACGAACAGAACCAAAAACCAGTTGAACAGAACAAAAGACATGATACATGCGGACCTACCTCTGATCAAGTTTAGAACTTTACAGAACTACCTGAACCCTGAGACTATATCAGCCCATCAGTCAATCACACTTGACGCAACACGGACGTACGTTCAAAGGGTAACTGCAATCACCTTGCCAACCGTCAAACGATACGTTTTTCATTATTCATTCAACTTTGGTTTTATTTTATCACACAAACCGAGTTTTTCAAAGATACACTTTTATGTCGATAAAAAGCTAAATGCCAAATTGCCACCGCAAAAATAAAATGTACAAGGCTTACGATTAATTAACAAAATTGATCCTGCTAACCTGTATCTTGCACACACACCAAATTGGCATTTCAGTGCTGACCGGATATCGCTACATGCTTTAATCAAGCATTCGATGATCATATTCGAAGTTATAAATATGAAGTTCAAGCTTTTATATCAAATGGTTAAAAATATTTCGGCAACGTTTAGCACAAATGAGAAGTGAGGTCAGAACGTCGGGAGTAGAATAAGAAACTTTGCATGTAGCACATTTCTTCCAATTAGCTTCGCTCCTGCAAATTGAAATCCTGCAAAAACGACCAAAGAAATAAAAAAGAATCAAAACAAACCTAAAATTTTCAGAAGGAGCTGCAGAAGTCGCCGGAATAGCTCCAGAAAACCAATAAAAGTAAAATAAAAAATCCATGGAAACGGAACCAGTGTTCGAAAGGCCAGATGTCTATTGAAGCCTACTGGTGCCCACTGGAAGCACACAGTGTACCAATTGTTACTAAAAGGTAGGCACGGGTGGCCTCGCTGCATTCGACACTTTGTGCTGCTAGTTAGGATTTTTTGTCGTTGACGTCGAACCGTTGTGATACACCGTGGGTGATGTATTTCGATTGAAGTGAAGGTTCAAGGTGCTGAGTCAATTGATTTGGTTCCACGGTGCTTCTTTGCGTGCGGTCAATGCTTGATTGAACGATCTGAGAGGTCACTATCGCTGCCACACCTACACAGCTGACCTACACTTCGGTGGGGGCCGCTAAGATTCAGTGACAACTTTGTGAGAACAATGAACTTATGGTACGCACGGGTGGCGGTGACATTCAAATGAATTGTTGCAGTCAATAACAGTGGTACATATTGTCTAGTGACTGAATGTGTGATTGGGCATGGGCAGAGAACGCGACAGGAGCGCACAACTTGCACACACAGACACACAGAGCGCCTTCGAACAGCCTGAATTGTTGTGTGTTGCCGACCGGGAGAACGCATGCATAAAAAAGCGAACACCGTGGCGCAGCGCGCCTGTAGCTGTCGGGGTTGGGGGCTTTCGCGTGTTGCGCTTCTCAATCTGCGTTTGACCAGGGAAGGCAGCCAGTACGAACGAACGAACGAACGTTCTAGGAGCGCACGGGCAGTGTTATGCAATGAACGTTCGCCCACAACAACACAAGCTTCGTTGATGTGTACGCAATACAGGCGCACTCTGCATCTGCAAACGTCGCTATGTTTTGTAGCAGCGACCGTCTACACTGCAGAGCTGTGGCTGTGTGTGTATGTGTGTGTGTGTGTGTCTGGCCATTACCCACAGCACACACACACACACACACACACACACACACACACACACACGCACACACACATGTAACACAGGCCCAAACAACACCACTGCATCTCTCGCTCTGTGCCGCTGTCTGGAACGCGCCAGCGGTTTTATTGAGCGAACGTCGGTCGTTTTTTGTAACAGCGCCAATACAGCCGTTATGGGGTGTTCGCTGTGAGCGTGCTGCGTCTGGCACACAGACATAAGGCATGTCTTATCGATGAGAACAACCGCTGACAAAAAAGTACAAGAACACACTGCCCGGTGCATATATACAATGTACATATGTATGTACGTACACATATATGCCCGATGTGAGAACTGGCCCGATCGATTTGTACAGATAAATCAAGGGAGGAGATCGACTCAGAGATGAGACGTGCATTGTGCAGCTGGAATAACGAAACACTTCGCTCAAAAAACTAAAATTCGCCATAAGACTCAACACCAATGTTGTGAACCATGGCTGCATCTTGGCGCACAACTTTGACACAAATGCATACGTACAATGCGCATGCGTTTTTTGCTTGGTAACATGAACTTGATTTTTGTTTACAAAAATAACGCACGTCGCTCAATCAGACGCTGCAAATTTATGGACATATAGCCGAAACATTTTTTGCCAGTTTCGTAGCGGGCGGCAGAGCCTCAAGTTTACATGTGCCTTTATGGCATCATGCTTATTATATTTGAGGATGGATACCGGGTGTTTTATGTCATCAAACCGGCATATGTATTAAGCAAAGTTTTGCCTCTCGTTGTTTGTTCCGAAGTTTTTTGTGAAAAAGTTCATGTACAGCAGCATTCTTGTTTGATTTACATCTACGACTGTACATTGTACAGTCGAACTCAAAATTATAAGGAATCAGCGTCGTCGTTGGTGATCACGTGATGCATGTTTTCTGTGCAGAAATTGCTGTGGGGGCGGAGTTTGGTTTGCACAGAAAGCATGCATTGATCACCGACCGATCACCTGATTCCCTATAATTCAAAGTTCGACTGTAGTTTATTCGATCCACCTGATTGTCGCGGTTTTTATATGCCTCTTTTGCGCTCCAACACACACACACAGAGGACACAGCAAACCGCACACCACGCAGACACAGGCATTTGCATATCGAGACACAGCGACAGCAGCGCGGGCAAGTTGTTTTTTACGCGCGTGCGCCCAAAAATGTTCGCACAGGCAGAGCAGCACTGTTTTGCATTGGAAATGTGCGCGCGCACGACGAAAGAGCAAGGCCTGTTGCGGTCGTGATGGATGCTGAGTGCTGCGTTTAGACTGCCTTGTTGCGCATGCAGTTGTTTTTTGTTGTTGTGCGATATGCGTTTTTGCATCGCACTGCTGCTCGACAATTTCCAGCGAACACACGTCATCGAGCGCACATACACGACCAGGCGGGCCACAAAGTTGCGCGGTCAGTTTTTTAAAGCGAATTTATGTTTTGTGTGTGGTAATGTGCGTGCGACGGGGCGCAAACGTATGGCGATTTTTATCGTGTAATCACTATTTTTCAGCAAGTGATTAAAAGGGGTGGTTTGTACTGTACATGTGGTGAACGCATCATATCTTTATTTCGCTATTTAAATTTTTTTCTGTGTTTCTGTCGTGAATTCAGCCGCTTGTCATTGCATGGCTGGTGACTTGCCACATGAAGCTGATTAAAAATTTGAAAAAGAGAATATGATTTAAAAGAAATTTTCCATTTACGGGAATGCAATTGAATGAAAGTCTAGACAATTTTTACATGAATACTTGCGCGTTCATATGTGCCTGTACCCTAGGTTAACACTCGGATAGTCTGAGCTCCTGATAGCTAATTAGCTCCAAGAGTGCGCGCCATTGCAACAAACGATAGAAGTGTCCGCAGACACATACAAAACAGTCAGCATGTCTGTCTGGCGCACTTTTTCATGCATTCAGGTATTTTTGGCGTAAACAAGTTTTTGCTGCATCGACTGCAGCCATCTGGGACAGCCAGACAGCGTCATCAATTTTCCCTCGAACGTTACTTTTGATGGAGCAGTTTTCGAACGAAAAATAATAACGATATTCATGAAATTTAGTCACATGTATTAAAGATTCATAATCTTGCAGCATATATGCAAAAAATGAATCATGAATTTACTTTTTCACACACGTTCGGACAGAAAAAGCAGAACGGACGGACTGAAAATCAAAACAAAAACATCGATTGCCAGAATGTAATTTTGGATAATAAAAGTTTGCAATTGTTGCTACTCATAAATTATCAAAATTTGTGGCAACGAGACATACTTTGCGATAAACATTCTAACGGCGTAATAACGTGAAACACCGCCACGAGCAATAAAAGAATCAAACAACGTCGAGTGCATTTTGAAAGGAAATAAAAATAGTTCACGATCAAATTTGGTTAACAGTAATGTCTGTGGATATGTCTGGCGACACAAGGGTAAATGCAACAAGAAGCATTGTCTGTGCACTCAGTTTGCAAGCTTTTATGACACAATAATAATTTACAGAAACTGAAATAAATTTTTCTGACACGATGATATTTTTGCAATCACAATGAGAATATCTATAGAACACAAAAACATATTGTACAAGGTCTACGTACATTTGTTTCCCCACATGCTATAAATTCGCTAATCGCGTTTCAAATATTTTAACTCTTGTTGTCCCATTGGAGCTTGGTCATTGTTAGCATCAGTTGACACTGCTGCACTAACCGCGGAGGGATCGTTCATGGCTGAAACAGTTTCTAAGGCTTCCTGTTTGTCCTGAAAAACAAACATTGTTTTACAATTTCAAAAGCAAAGTTTTTTTACACAGCAGGTCCACTGCGTTAACCCATTGATTTTTGGTTGTTTCTCGTTCAGTTTTGCTGTTTACATTTGACGAAGAGTTGGCCAAATCATTTCGGAAGCCACCAGTCATCAACAAACGCGCTGCATTCACCAACTGAATTTCAGCCCGACCTCGATTCGTCTCCCGCTGGTCAGCCACGATTTCATTTTCCCCGGTGAAATCTGATTGATTAGGTTTCTGGAACATTAATAGAAACAGTAGTTGTATCGTTAGAATGGAATCTGCGTGACAGAGCAACAGATTACAAGCAGAAACATCAACGAAAACCAGTTGCAGTGCTGTACCTCACTTGCGCGCTGTGACGATGACGAAGATGTGTGCGGTGAAGCGGCAAGCTCACTAACTCGACTCCAGCCGAGCGCCTGCAGACACTGGCCAAACAAGTAGGGCAGTGCAAGCACCGAAAACGCCGTGAAATAATACATCGCCTGTACGATCGTCAGAAAGCGAATGCCCAGCCAGATGGACAACTGCGAGCCGAACTTTGATATGAACACCGGAAATGGAAACAACTCTGTCTCGGAGTTCACTTGGTAAATCAATGTGTCGTAGTAAATGTCGAGGATGCTGTATGATTCATGGTCGATGTCCTTTACGTCGGACATTTTCGACTGCAACCGGGCACGCGCCGACGCATAGCCGGGATTTGGCACTTTTCTGTTCAACAAGAGACAACAGCTTTTGGACGCAGCTCTCTTCACGCAAAACAGTTCAGAATCAAGAAATTAACTTACGTATACGAAACTAATGTCTCAAATGTCCATTCCTCGCACGGAATCGGACAATTGCAACGATCTTCGATTGTGTAGATGTCCCAAAGGAATGCCGAACGTTCTTCCTGAAACAATGCTGATTTATAAAACAACATGAAAAAAAGGACAATTGAAGCACTGGCCGGAGACTTGTAACAGCGGCAGAAGGCAATTCGTGGCCAAATCCGGTTCACACACGACTGGTATGCTTCTCAGCGGTATAGAACCGATCGTATAGCATTTGCACTGTTTAAACGTCAGATCTGCGACACATTCGTTGTAGCACGACTCTGACGAATACGACGGGTAATACCTGACAATAAAATCACATTTAGCCACGTCTTGTTTTAAAAATAGTGACTTGGTTGTTTTCTTGCACTTTAGTTTTCGTCCAACACTGCAGCTTTCAGCGCCATTGAGAGCAATTTTCTGTTGCATTTGACGTCGAATTTTTTTCAGGCGGATCATGGCGTGCGTGTTGGGAAAAACGGTGACTGGATTCGTACTGATTATCAGTCCTAAAAACTGAAGTGTCAGAGCAAATTAACTTTCATTTGGCACAAAAAACCTGTGAACCTGTGTCAGGATGTGTGATGTGTATTTGAAATCCGTCGTCTTGATTCGTATTGATAACAGTGACCGGGTACGCTTTTTGCCAGTTCGATACGTAAACTTTCAAGCCACCTGAAGACGCGCTCAGAACTACATACAAACAGTGTACAATCGAACTGGAAATTATGAGCAATCAGCGGTTGGTGATCACGTGGTGCATGCTTTCTGTGCAAGACACCCCCAGAAATGTCTGCACCGAAAGCATCATGTGATCAGCTAATTGCTTATAATTTGAGTGTATGTAACACACTCAGCTACAAAAATTCGTGGTTAAGAAGACCAATAGAAAATAAAAACGAACCAATGGAGCCGGGCAAAACTTGTTGCCCACCCTTCACGTTCAGTGTGAAGCATTTGCCGATTTCACTCAAATCTTCCACGGCATCATCGCAACAGCTGGGAGTGGGAGTGTAGATATGATTTTTTTAATCTGACCAATGACCCACATTTACAAAAAAAACTTACGGAAATGTCATGCCCTGAATGGTGCAACTGCCTAGAAATCTGTCGCACTGCACTCCGTAACGCATGAAAAAATCAGAAAGAGAGTAGTTGCCTTCTAGCTGGATTTGACGCTTGACAAATTGTTGATACTGGTGGACCAGCTCAGACAGCTGTTCTTTTTGATTGACTGTAGAAAAAAAATTAGTCTGAGCGAGATTGAAAATGCAGGTTTTCAAGGTAATTTCCCTAGAATGCAATGAGCAGCGCGCCCAAGACGCACATCCTTGGTTGTAGAACCAATAGAGCCCTTTGAAGCTGGCGAACATGAACGACAGCAATGCTGAGGACATGTTGCGCTGTGCTGCTTCGGTCGCATTCAGACGCGCGTACGTGCAAATGGTGACGCGCGGAAACTTCAGCGTTGCGTTCACGTTGTACGTGATTTTAGTAGCCGTCGGTTTCAGCAACAAACGGCTTAATGGATAATGGTCTTAGTGAAACGATTGTGGTTACATTGTTCAAAAATCTGGATTGATGAGCTGCTCACGTGATCAAATCCTGCGACATGTATCCACATGCGGCAAGACAAACGATGCCCGCTGCACCCCAAACTAGTTTCCAAAACAATTGGTCAGTCTTGAATATTTCACGAATCGAATTGATTCCAATTGCCCAATCCTAAATGTCTGATAACAAGATAAAAGGAGTTTTAAACTGAACATAAGTGTTTTTGTACAAATTTTCAAATGGTCTTTCAAAAAGCTTTCCTTACGATTAAGTCTTCTTTCAGTTCGTGTAAGCTACGGGACATGCTCTTCTTATGCATGAAATTGTTGTCCGCTGATTTATCGCTCGTATCAGTAGTTCCATTGAACGGTCCATCCTGTTGATCACTGTCAGATTTTTGAGACAACGAAGAACTGTTCGACTTTAAGCGTTCCTCTACTGCTGTCATCTTTTTTTCAAATCTACCATCTTCTCGAACAACATTATCGGTTATATTCAAATCTAATTTCAACCCAGTTTCACTCCTTAATTCAAATTCTTCGTTCGACGATTTTACAATTGACATTTTAGGGACCTTTGATGTATACAAAGGTGCATTTCGTTACACAGTTAACCAATTTAAAAACAATTTATGTTACCAAGTGTAAATAAGCCTTCAGAATAAGAAGTATCCACGAAAAATGACAAAAGTGATGCACCAAAAATACACGCGGAAACATCAGACACAGCAGAATGTGAACCAATATTTACAAATCTAATGATGCTCACTTTTGCAAACCAAATAAATGCCGACAACATGCTTGGTGTGGGAACCGTTAGAAGAAACACAGTGAGAGTGCGATGTCAAATTGTTTTACTTGCTAAATTAATTCAAACAATAAAAATGACAGTATTTTACAATATGAATGAACTAAGGGAAGTTGCGTTGGCCCATGTGGTATGTACGTAAGTGTTTTCAGCAAAATCACATGACAGAGCAGATCTTCGAAAACCATTTGCCAGAATTCACAGCGAGTGAGCTCAAGCTACCTTGTGAAATGCTTCTGCTCCTCGTTTGATGCAGATCAGTATAGCCGCTGATTGAGTTGATGTTCACATCTGTCCAAGGAATTTTAAAATTTCGATTCAATTGAAATATAACAGCGAACCTGGAGTGTGTACCTCGAGAGCGATGTACAACCTCCCACAGTGAGTGTTTTTCACTGGACTTTAACCAGTAAGTCTGCATGAGTCCTTTGCCTTTGATGTACGTCGGTACACGTGAATCAAACACGAAACGACCGGTGACAGAAGCATGCCTGAAGTGTTCACGTTCAAATGGTGTCTAGCAGAACAATAATCAAGCCAACACAACTTACTCGAACGTTGCCTCACTGACGTGCACCATTCCTGCCTTGCCATGCGACTCCATTCGACTTGCCGTATTCACCGTGTCACCGAAAAGACAAAAACGCGGCATCTTGCTGCCGACAACGCCCGCTACCACTGGCCCACTATGCATGCCAACACGAATCTGCAGAAAGTGCTTCCTTCGGTGACATGCTATTCACGTGTAGTCTCTGGATTCTCAAGATTGACAATGCTAAACACACTCACCATCACAGATCTGTCTTTACTAGGATCATTTACGTAGCCGGCTTCCCATACCATACCCAACGCAACGTAGCACATTACTTCAGCGTGATATTCGTTGCTTTCAGGCACACCAGAAACAACCATGTAGCTATCCCCAACCGTCTCCACTTTATAAACCTTAAAAAATGTGGTAAAATTGAAGTAGCCGAAAAGCTGTAAAATCCTTAAAAAGTATCACGTTGTGCAACGAAATCAAACGATCGAAATTGAGAAAAATTTCGTTCAACAGTTTGACAAGTTCTCTCGGAGCTGTTATATCAACAATGCCACGAAAATTCGGTACATCACTGAACAGTACAGTTGCTTCGGGGTATTCGCCTAAACACAATAAAAGTCATCACGAAAATTTCTGAGGTCTTCTCTAAACCTTGCTACCAGTTTTGAAAGAAAGGGAAACTTACGTGCTTCAACATTTTCGCCAGCCATCAATTGTTTTGCAACGGATACCGGCAGAACTTCGCGCAATAATGCCTCAGCTTTCATTTTTTCTGTTTCCAGCTCTGCCGCCAGATGCTTAGTTTCTTCTTGTATTTCGTCCAGCTTTCGACTAAAAAGGATCATCAAAGACTTCATCAAAGTAAGCTGACAATAAGTTGACAGAGATGGCGTGATCTGTAATGGTACTTTGTTTCAACTTCATTTAGACGCTGCTGATTCAACAGTATCAGATCGCGTGTAACATCAAACAACGGTATCTCGTTTATGCGCATGTTGTGCTGCAGCAACTGTTGAATGTCGGTCACGTACGGCGAACAAAGGTACATCAGATGCTTGCAATCTTCTAGCAGAATCATTTGACCTACATGCATAAACCCACAATTTCTCATCAAGCCAACTTTACAAATAAATTGCGTCAAGATTCAATTTTCTTAATGACCAGTTGTGAAATAAAACACCCCTTTTAATTTCAGGGGCTGAAATTGAACGTTGGAAACGCCATCTGCCGCGACGTTGCTCATAATCATTGACTGAGATGCCTGCGACACGATCTCTTCGGCAAGATTAGCTCGAACCTGAACAAAGCACTACCGTCAGTACTATGGAAACTAAGAACAAATGGCAACCGAAAAAACATGATATGGTGCAACTTGGTAAGCCTGTAACCTGCAACACAAACACAGCATTGATATAATTGACGATGTTTTCAAAATCCATTGGAATCCGTGGTCGAACCATTTGAAACAACTGATGCAACGCTGTTTCGCCGCATTCAATAGATCCCAGTGGAATATGACTCCTGTAGTTCGATACCATCAACACAATTCCATGTCAGTGTTCTTTTGGTATTATCTTTCTTATTAAACGTGACCCAATATGCGTGTGCACGCACAGATAGAGAAAATGTTTCATGGCTGCGCGGCAATTTGAAATCAGAAAAACTTGACGTAATCTGCCGCAGATTTGTGCTAGAAATTGAGAAAAAACAATTGGATTTTTTTTCTTACTAAATAAAAATATTTTGTTTCATATTCGAATTACGTTCAGACGCGAAAGATTTTTTTCAGCTGTGCGGCTTTTCCATACATCATTCAACATTACTCGGCCTCCTTCGCACGAAAAGATAATATTTGAACAAAGTTGTTGGCAAACACAACCCCAAAAGTCACCAACCGAAACGCGTAGCCCATGTGCACAATACGACAATCCTTGTCTAAAATGATGTGGTACGGAAACTTTTCAGACATGTCTGCGCCCTGAACGGCCAGCGTCATGTCATCAACGTCAGTGCTACCGGTCACCGGTGTGCCATTCATGGTGGAGTAACCCTGATCCGTCGCGATCTCACTGTGCTCCTCGTTTTTGAACTAAATGAAACTCAACTTTGATTCGCCCGTCAACAGATTTCAATTCAACATTCACCATTCAACTCACACGCAATATCATGTCTCCCACACAATCAACAGTTCCCCTCTGCTTATTCTACGTCTGGAACGACATACAAAACCGACACTAACAATGATATTGAACGTCACGTGTTCTTCCAGACGTTCACCGGAGCTCATGACGACCGTACGCTGATTTCGCCCCGTCATAACCAACTCAACAGGCAGATCAAAGACGCGCTTCGCGACTTCTCGGATGACACCTTCAAATAAGGAATGGCCGATTAAACACGGCATATTTTACTTAGGGTGCAAGAAGCGCGCGAAATTTAAACGAATGAAAAAACACTTTCAGGAAGTCAATTTGTTTATCAAATTGATCGTGTTTTATAAATTGATTAATTTGCTCATGCTATTTTGTTCGTCTTTTGTCTATTGCAAACAGTATTGGAAAATAGCTCGGCATTCTTAAAAACACAACTCCTTAAAAAGTCGGCGACTAATCCCGCCTTGATGAAGAATACAAGGCACTCCTATTATATGTATTCGGCCATTACAGTAAAACAAGAAATGCACTGTATTGCTCTGTTCAAAACCGCATATACCGCTAGGTGCTTGTTTCTAGCAGGTGCTTTTTCGATAGATAAAAAAATGATAATAACATTTTAAACGTGTCTAATCCTCGACCTGTTGTCCCGCCCGATAAACTTCTGGTTTTAACGGATCGTCTAGCGCCAGTCTGGATTATTTGTCGCAACATATCCGCCGCCAATCCGGCGAACTTCTAAAGTTTTCGGATGAACAAATGCACCTAACAATTTTTTATGCAACACACAACAGTGTGCGCAAACAGGGTTTTTCCAAAACATGCACAACACTAATCAAACGGTTGTTCAGACCTATTATTTAGCTTATACTGTATTGTAATGTCTTGTTGATGAACTCTTATTGTAAAATATTTTTCATTTCATTAGTTGAGACAGACGATTTTGAGTCTCAGAGCGTTCCTGTGCTTCGTATACTGAGAATTTTTAAATGAAATTTTAAACTAGGTCATTAATGACAAATGTTTTTCAATTAACGTTACAGAAGGTTGAACAAGATTCGAGCACAAACCATTTTTTATTGAGTTTTTGACTCACTCTGCACTTTGGTCTCTTGTGATGGTTCAGTTAACTGAACTCATCTACGTGTTCTTCAGTCGCAAACATTTGAAAATGAACTTTTTCTGCAGTTTTAGAACAAGCATCAGTGTACAGCACAAGCACAAGCGCTCAAGCGTGTCATCCCGCCGTTACACACTGCTACGTTACTCAAGCTGGATGCATTTTTTAAAATACCTCTTTCAGATTTTAGCAGAAGGCATTTCTAAACAATCATCTGTAAACAGTTTTGCATCTACCGTGTCGGCGAGCGGGCTTAATAAAAACGATTTTTGTAAGTCTCTCTTGAAAAGCAACACTTTGAGACAGACGTGGTAAAGTTATATGAAACCACAACCACTACACGCGTTTGAAGTGTGCGGAACCGGTTTAAACACGGTAGCAGGCCACCTTGAACAATCTATGCAGCCAAATTGAATCGGCTTCTGAACACCGCTTTAGATTTTTCATTTCACACGCTTGATGCACTTAAAGAAGTCCTGTTTTCGCATCGTTTTATTTTATTTACTTTTATTTTTACAAACTCAAAAGTTAACGACATAGTGTGCTGGTTGATTGCAAAACACACAAAAAGCGGTGCGCTGTGTCAGTTAGTCCATTTTTTAACTGGACAACTTTTAAGGTGGCCCGAACCCCATTGTTGCATTTTTTGAAGCAAAAATACCACCAGTGTTCAAATCCGTTCTACCATCTATGTATTTGAAAACCAGAAACCCGGTGGCCTTATTAAGAGTCAGCTGGTCTGCACAATATCCTGCATACGTATCAATAACATTATAAACACTGTAAACTTTTTGTCCAAGTTTCATTGTAGGTACAGTAGCGGAGCTGCACAGTTCAACTTTACCTCCATACCATTGTTGTGAAAAAAATCAGACTGTACAGTGATGTTGCTGACCATTTCTGTCGTGGTCGCTGTGGCAGCATTCGCCACAGAAGCGAATACACAGTTCGGTAAGCGATCGTCGTTCGATGTTTGATCGATCGTTCTGCTTTAGTGATTTGAACCATTCAAATTACAACGTACAGGGTAACGGCTCTCTCGAACGGGATTCAACATTTGGCATGATTAAGAACAACGGTTAAGAAATGTTTGTCATTGATTGTGTTTAAATCTGGTTGGAAAACTCCAAAGTTTAGATACATAGCAACTTTTTTAAACAAGGTTTAAATTAAAAATCGAATAAATTCATGCCTGTTTCTTAATGTTGCTAATAAAAGGTCCTTTGCAAATGCAAAAACCTGCTGCAATTTTTAATTTTGCAGTCCTAATTGGTGACTTTTTAAGGAATTTAGATCAGTCTAAAAAATTAACTAGAAAAGGTAAACTGAAGCTGTGACGTTTATATCAGACCAACAAACTCAAACAAAACTTAAAAAACTCGAAGCTCGACAATAAACGTCAACGGGTGAGTTCGACACCAACAATTTTGAATCATTGAGAGTTCAAAGCTCTGCTGTGCGTCTTGTGATAAAAATTTTCAACTGAAATTTTAACACAATCAATGGCAAACATTTCTTAAGTGTTCCAAATTTGAGCCAAAACATTAAAGCAGACTCGAGAACAAGCCATTTTGCCCATTGTAGTTTTTTGCAACACCCTGTAGACGCCCGTTTTCACCCAAACACAATATCGTTTTTTGGTATGAAGATCTTTGTCGAATGTTACACAGGATGTCCAAGCAATTGTCAGCCGATGGGCAGCTGCTCGAACAAGTGCTCGCAACGAAGCGACTGTTTCTGCAACCGACAAACGAACACATGTTGCAGACCACAACAAACGGCTGTTGCGACAATTGGAGGCTAGCTGTGCCACTTTTTTGTTCTCTGTGCACTGCAACTGACCGTAAATACAAAAGCAAAATTAGCATTATGCTGTGTGTGTATAATCAGGCTGCCCACGCAATTGCCAATCGATGGGACAATGCACTAGCGCGTGTTCACAGCGGACTGACTGCTTCTGCAACCGGCAGACGAACACTTGCTGTCGACCGCAACAGTACAACCGTATGCATCATTCTTTTATTTTTCAATCAATTGAAAAACTTCAACAATTTTAAAGCATCACTTCCTTGTCTTGCAAAACTGCAACGTGATACTCCGTTTGCAGCGTGCCCCAACAACTGCAAGGCACTCGGTCCATGCACTAGCAGATGTACCCGGCAACGAAACTGCTTTTGTAATCAGCGAACGAACACATGCTGTCAGCAGCAAAGCACAAATATTCAACAAACTGTTCAACAAAGTACGATTGTTTAAAAATCGGGTTCACTTCGAATTCTCTAACTGGAGCCCGCTTCAAACACATAAAAATCTTTACATGAATTCCTAAATAATCTCAGGTTGTCCAAGCAACTGTCAAGCAATGGGCCCATGCCAGAACAACCAGTGCCCACAAAGCAATTGTTTTTGCAATCAACAGACGAACACTTGCTGTCGCCCAATGCAGCAGCAGCCCAGTAACATCATTGATTCTAATTTTTGCCTCTTTGCGGATCATAGCAGGCCAACTTAAACAAAAAACAACCAAATACAAAAAAAAACAATTTTAGGCTGTCCTAGCAACTGTCAAGTAATGGGTTCCTGCCAAAACAACCGTTGTCCACAAAGCAACTCTTTTTGCAATCAACAAACGAACACTTGCTGCCGCCCAATGCAGCAGCAATCCAGTGAGAAGATCGCTGATTGTCTATCTTTATTGACTGTTGTAGCCAAAAAATGCTGCAAAACAACATCAAAAGCCATTCCAGGCTGTCCGAGCAATTGTCAAGCAATGGGACCCTGCCAAAATAATCGTTGCCCACAAAGCAATTGTTTTTGCAACCAGCAAACGAATACCTGTTGTCGACCAATGCAGCAGCAATCGCGTAAGTTAACAACAGTAGAACTCATCCAACTCTTACAGACACATTGCCGTCGCAACAAGTCTGAGACTAGCGCATCTAGCAGTTTGTAGAGCAGTAATTGCTTATCTGTTCAGCATGCCCAAGCGGTTGTCAGCCGCAGGGCAGCTGCACAGCGCAATGCACACAGCAGCCGGACTGTTTCTGCAACCGACCGACGAACACTTGCTGCAAGGTCACGCAGTATCAGTATCCCGGTGTGGCTCCCCCATATCTGCCACCAGGTCGGTACTACAATAAAACCGACCCATCAGCGAACATGCTGCCGTTTACCACACGTAATTTCGTCGATTATTTAGTGCAAATTTTTCCGTAAAGAAATTTTTCATGTGATTTTAAGAAAAGTCTTTCAAACTACCAAACTATACTGTATCTATGTATAATAAAGCAGAAAGAAATACATCCGTCGGCGAATTACTGTGAGAAACATGTAATGTTTCACGCACTTAGTTTGCATACACGTACTTTTACGTTTACTACACGTTTAGATTCCTTATTTTCCTATTATTATTCATTGCTCGGCAAATGAATTGATCTGACAAAAGAGTATGATAAAAAACATATGGACTACATGAATTTTGTTTCGCAGCATGGCCGAAGGAATGAGAGACGTATGAGATGCAACAGAACGCAGCTACATTTAAAAGCACTGCGCTGCCTGCCGCCGTCGTTTTTTTATAGTGTTACTAACATTGCATTACTAATAATAGAGATTCAATTCATTTGTGGAGTGGGATTTTAACGGTGATCATCGCGACGATTCTTCTATTTTTGTTTCTGACTTCGCTAGTATTTTGAATAGATAATTTCTCACAAATGCGTAGCAACTGCTGTTCATGTTACGGTAGCTTTGGTGAACAAAATGGTTATGGGTATATATGGATTATGGTTGTGGTTAGTTAGAGGTTATGGTCGGTTATACATGCATTGTACCTACTAGTCGTTTACGTTATGGTGGGTGATGGTTTAAAAAATGAATTCTGCTACTCAAAATCAAACCAAGTTTACTATATCTGGTTTTGGGATCATTCTAACCATAATTATGAACTGTGTTGCAAAAACACTGCCTCCCAAACTCTCACGCTGCCTAAAAACCAATTGTTAAATTCAGGAGTTTTTTCTTTTGAAAAAAACCAACAATTAAATGTGCATTTCATTTCTACATGTTGAGTGTACCTAATTTTTCTGTAGCTAACTAGTTAAAAATGCAATTAGTGTCTTATTAACCTAGAAATAACCGGAGTGTCTTAACTTTGTCCGTATATGGCTTCAATTATGTGTTATTCACGTACACTGTGGATGCACGTGCATTTTCTGTTTGTTCGCGCATTTTAATTTAGTTGCTAGTACCAACAAGCGTCTGACAGCTTGTGATTTAAATAAAATCAAATTCATCCTTGTGTTACGATTTAATACGAAAACCATAAAGGTTGCTAACCTTTCACAATTGGGAAAAGTCCTGTTCTATTAGACACGTAGTGAAGAACAAGCTGGCCGTCGCGATTCTCGCAACGAAATGAAGGTCCTCTGAGCCGTGGATGTTTGAATACGATGTGGTCAATGAAATAGTGCAGCGCATCAAGATTGTCCAAAAATCCCTGTTGCAGTAAGTTGTTGCAAAAAAACAGGTATCTAGATACATCAAAGCAAACAAAAGAAACACCTTTAGATTAGAGCCGAGACTTCGTAACAGTTGATCCCAGCCCATCTCCATAGTGTACTCAATTAGAAATGCACCGTACATCTCCCAAATTTCAGGGATCGATAGCTCTGAAATTTTCAGATTTACACAATTGATCATTTGAAACACACATTTACAATGTGCGACGAACACAAGTACTATTTAAAAAACGTTCAACGAACACAGCGTGAAAGCAAAATAAAATAAAATCCGTTTACTGACTGGTTTGCGCAGAAACAGATTCAATGATCCTGAACGTTTCCTCGTCTGAATAATAGTTATTTACAAGATTTTCACGACCCGGCTCCATTTCTGCTCGCTGCCTAGAGAAAATACCTTTGAAAACAATAAACCAATACATTTTATTGCAAAATACGTAGGTCAAACGTACAATATTTCCAACCACACATCGTCGCCATACTGTCGAATGATCAACTGACGAATACTTTCGTGAATGAAACCAAACTAGACAAAGTAGTTCGCAATTAAGAGATCATTTACAAATGCTCCTAAGCACCAAAGCAATAAAACTAAAACTCACCATGCTGTTAGTGAAAACAAAGAACTGTCGACAATTTTCTGCGTTCCTGAAAACTAAAAAAATTTTGGTGAAAAACATACATACACACACAGTAGTGCTTTAAATTTCAATACCGAAATCACAGGGTCTGCTACTCTTCCAACTGTTTTATCATGAAGTGTTCACGTTCGAAACTCTGCACACTGATTACTTCATTTCCGCTAATAGCGATCATACACGCAATTTTCTTGGCAAATTATTAGCAGACGCCAAAGTCTCACACTGTAACATCAATCAGTTTTAAACACATACAATTGTATACGTACTGCGTAAAATATGCTGCACCTAATTTTAAAATTAGCCAAGACAGATCAGATGATTAACAGTCGAAGTAGATAGGAAACAAGAAAATTTCCGTTTGATTTTCAACACGTCAAAGCATTTCTGGGTTTGACTTCACAGTTTGCTACGATTTCGTTTAATGGTTTTAAATTCTTCCCCTGTTACATAACTATGCATTATACAATATCACATTTATTCGATTTACAATTTACTTGATTCTCCTCAAAATTCCACCAGGCAAACAGAAACACAAAAAATTTGCGAAATGACAGGAAATGAAACGAAGATAGAAAATGTTTTTTTTGTGTAATGAAAGCTCAGTCGAATTGAATTTATTTTTCTCGACCCACTACGCAGCGCCTCGTGGATGTGCGGAAAATTATTCATTCCGGCTTGGGAGGGTGCAGTGTGCTTTGGAAAAGAACGATGAAGGGTATGCGTCATGCAAAAAAGACGCCAACAATGGAGAGATACGAAAAGAGTGGAGAGAGAAGCGGTTGTAATCACGCAACAAGTGCACTGACACCTCAATTGCGGTTCAATTTTGCGCCACGCAATGCCCCGCTGTTGCTTTGGACACGAGAGAGACGGCAGGGGCATGGATGCCAGTCGGGAGCACATGCGCTAAATTGAAGCGCACGTATACCACTTTCAATACGAACAAGCACAATAATGGAACAGAACACAAACACTGTTTTTGGATTTTGTTTTCACATTTTTTTGCAATTTTTCCCAATTCAAACGAACCTTTCATTTCGCAATGCCGTCTCGTTTCTCGTGCTCGAGCTGGGCTAACTTGTGATCTGAACAAAATAGGCATGCATTTTCGTACAAAGTGACATGTTCAAATAAAGGCATATATGCCAACAAGTTAGCGCTGCTGTCTGTGGCAAGCAACAAATTGAGTTGAGTTGCGCACAGTGTTGCTTGTTGTTCTCAGAGAGCATGCGAGTATTTATGTGCACTATGCATGTGTGATATGTGACGTACCATGGGCCTTTAAGATTGCTTGCACCGCTTTTCATCAGAGACACATCCAGTTTTGCGCTATCTAGATATTTCATCATAGCGCCATTTTATTCTCTTTCAGTTGTCCGATGCGCAGTGTGCGCCATTTGTGTCATGGCTTACACATGCACCAACTTAGTAACTTTAACCAAAAAAGCATTGGCCTCTGTCCATGGCTTTTCGTTTCAGTGGTAATGACATTTTGATAGTGCACTTGAGCTCGGCGACGGTCTATATGTACATGTACATTTAGAGTTGTTACTCTGATGGCGGATTTGCGATTGCTCTTGGTCTTGGTAGACTATATCCCTTTTGATTTTTGAACGTTTTTTTGTATAGAAGTTTGCGGCTATTTCGCCAAATTTGTTGCCCACACCAGCCCACAAGTTTCATATCCTGCTCAATGACTTGCTTGAAGTGTCGAAGTTCACAAAGCTAATGTACACTGAAGTATATGTTACATGGAGCAATTCCAATTTTTGTAAAAGATTGAACTGCGATTTCTCCATGGTTTCCCACAAATAACATCGCCTTAATAGGTTTACCGCATCAACTGCGAGATGGTGGTACATTTGTTTGTTTTTTCAACATGCTTATTCACGTCACGGTCGGTTGGCTTTACAGAACGAACCAACCGGTTACAAAGCAAGCTACCGGGCGTCGGAAATTCTCACGGGACCATTTCATTTTGTTTCGGTGTTGTTATCCCCAGCAGATTCTTTGTTTTCTCTCCTCTTCTGCGTTATATCAGTCTGCCTTTTTGAAAGGTTTATTTTTTCTGTTTGTGTTTGGAGTCTGTTTCAATTGCGCCTGGTCTTCAGTTGTTGTTAGCATCATCTCGTTATCATGATGTGTTATGTTTCCATTGATTACAAGTTCCAGCGCTAACATTCATTCAGCACACATTCTTTTTAACCTCGTTATCTCTCTTTTTACCCTATTCGTTGGTTTCTGCCGATTAAAACCTTCAGCTTTATTTTTTCACCGGCTGAAAGACTGTTTGATTATGTGTTTCAGTGGAAGCTACATGTATGCTGCCACTGTCAAACTGAATACAACTCAAACGATGCAATGTAAATTTCCTTCAACATTCATGAACAACAAAATTCTTGATTGGTTTAAAAAAATGGTCGTTTTTCACCGACGTCAATACTGTCGCATGTTATGCGCATTTTAGGGCCGTTGCCTGGTCGTCGAAAGCGCGAACAACGCATTTTCAACAATTTTTAATGTTCACTTTAATCTTTACTATGCTGCTAACAGGCAGCAGTGTGCTCAAGCACTCACATGAGAACTGTTAACCGCAGGCACCAGTCATTTGAAACAATAAAGAACCGGATGCGATATTTTTCAAAGCCACGGACGGTGCTGTCATTTTTAGCAGTTCTATACGTTCGAGTGACACAATACACACACTTACTTGAACGTCAAATAAGTTTTTTTTCAGTTGTCGTACTCAACAAGCATTTTATTTTGCAAATATTTCCACGGCTGTCGGAACGTAGTTACGATACATAAAAATGGCACCGATTGGTTGGTCAAAATTATCACGATTGAAGCTGTTAACAACCGAAACACTATACCACACTGAGTGGACACGAAGACTTGGTCCGGTTCAACTGGTCGCACTAGGTACAGTTTGTTTACTTTGATTTATCCAGAGACGCATTTCCCAGACATTTTATTTCAACTCTACAGTTTTGTAAAGTTCGTTAGTTTACGCAAACCTAGTTTATTTGCGGTTTCAGCCAGCATTATTAGTTTGCCACTGACAAGTTTCCTGATCGTGCCGTATTGCATTCGATTTCTCACTGGCCCTTCAATACTGATCGCTTTGATATTCGCATCGTTTGCCTTTCTTTTAATAGGTTGGAATGGAAACTTAATATTTGTTTTAACCTATGTACTTTTAACTGTCATCGAGCGAGAACTAAATGTAATCATATGCATTTGTTCGAATAAAGCACTTTCTGCTTTCTTGGCATAGGATTCCACATCACAGAGTTGTCCGTGGCACTGCCAAAGTCTTGTCTCATCTATAATGCCACATATGCCGCAGTGGGCGAAATATTTGCATTTCTTGTTGGCTGGCTTTCATTGTTCGAACACTTGCTGCTTGTCGCAATTGTGGCGAAGACTTGGGCAAATCACTTGCACCAATTGTTGAGTGAACTGATTCGTGAGAAGTTAACATTGCACACGGAGGAAATCATGACTTTAAATATTCTGGATGACAATTTCGATCTACTTAGCGTCATCGGTGTGTGCATAGCCGTGTTGCTGTTGCTGATGAGTTTGAGGGTGAGTAACTTCGATGTAAACGAGTGTTAAAGATCGATTATTATTTTTCTTTGATGTATTATTTTTCTTATTAAACGTGTCCCAAAATGCGTTTGCACGCACAGATAGAGAAAATGTTTCACGGCTGAGCAGCAATTTGAAATCAGCAAAACTTAACGATTTCTAACGGCAGATTTGTGCAAGAAATTGAGAAAAGAACTAATCAGAATCTTTTCTCACTAAATAATTTTTTCATATTCTAACTATGTACGTTCGGGCACGAAACAGTGATTCAGCGTGCGGCTTTTTCACACAGCATTCAACATTACTCCGCCTCCTTCGCACGAAAAGATAACACAACAGGTTCAATCTTTCAGGTAGCCAGTACAATATGCATGACAATGCTGTTTGTCGCAACAATGATGCTGACCTGCTCGATATTGTTCGGCTTCTTTTTAGCCAGTCCAGTCAACTGGATTAGCCCTGGCTTCTTTGCGTTCGGTTTCAAAGGGGTTCGTATGAAAACACAATTTCTTGAAATAATTATCAATGAAACTTTGAATTTTTTTAAATAAAAATTAAAGAAATTCAGGTGGTACACGGCTGCGTGCTAATGCTGTATTCATACGTCGGCATTGAAACGTTGACATTCGTGCTAGACGAGTGTAACCAGCCAAGCAAGCGTCTACCGACAGCCGTGCCTTTGTCAAACATTTTGCTCTCCGTGTTCTTCTTTTTCATGGGACTCGTCGTCACGTTGTCAGTGAACCAAGAAGTGGCACAAAACTACACCACGCTGTCCCAGATGTACGCGGTGGTGAATTCGCCAGCTGTCAAATACATACTCAACGGTTAGTTTACAACTAAAGCTTTGAGAATGAACACAAGACGCATTAAAGGCACCATTGCAGTGGCAGCTGTTTGCGGACTCAGTGGCACCTTATTGGCAGTGTTCTTGGCCCCTAGTCGTCTACTTACGACCTTGTCTTCCGATGGCTTCTTCTGGCCATGTCTCTCTCGTCTTGGGAAGAAATCCGGTTCGCCATACATGTCACTGCTGATGACCGCTGCATCCGCATTGCTGCTCACGATGCTTCAAGACTGGCTGCTGCTTGAAGTTGTATCAGTGTCCATGCTGATGCGCTTGCTCACTGTCACTTTGATAACGGTGAACCAACATTACACAGGACGACCATTCGGTTTCTGCACGGAAGTCTCAAAATATCGGTAGCTATGAGAGTTTTACTCTGTATGTAGTTTTTACGCTATTCATGATCGCAAAGCATATTTTTTGTTTTCAGCAAAATGCGTCGTCCACCTAATCGACCAACATCGTTCTATCATTCGTCGAACAGTTCCGTTCCATCGAACATTGCCAGTCGTTCTCTTGACGTGAATTCTGCAGCGACCTACTCATCGGAACGTGACGAATACAGTACAGCTAGTTCTCAGGTGTGTGACTGATCTTAACAAAAGCCAAGTTCAGAAAGTTAAGTCAGCCGTTCTTATCATTAAATTCTTAAAGCACATTCATTTTTGTGACTGAAAGCACACATGTCTTGTAATTCATTTTGTGCATTCAGATTTTTCGACACATCGCGCTTATGCAAACTCACTTCGCAAACCTTGAAGCAGCGACTGCAATGAACGAGCGCGCATCACTGCTCGCAGCGGCAGAGAAGATCAGCGTAAACAGTCCATCGTCTGGCGATCGTGCTGAAATGAAATTGATGACAGCATCGCAACCGACAGCAAAAAACAGAATACCGAAGTCCGTTTCAAAGTATGCCTGCCTGACTCCAGCAGACGGAACGAGCAATCACAATGAATCAGACAATATTACATCAGCAGCTGAATCGGATAGCTCGGTTTTGCATGCGGTTTCATTGGAGAATGAGTCATCAACCGTATCGCTGGGAACGGACACGTTCGCATCCATGTCAACGTACCAGCACCGTCCACACAATTGCCTGAAATCACCGTGCAGCCCGATAACAGAGTTCGATGACCGTGTGATGCATGTGTACGACCGGGAAATTCCAGACATGCCATACTACGCAGACTCGCAGATGAGCTCAGCTAGCACTCGAACGCTCACGCCAATCAACCAGCAGGAGCAATGCTTGAAAGCAATGCGTGGCCTTGGTGTGTTCGTTGTTCTGTCGACATTAAACGCCATCGCAATTCAGCACTTTCCAACGGTGACACCACTGACGTCTTGGCATCTTCTCTGGCTCATTCCAATGCACTGCATTTTTGTGCTGTTCTTGCTGCTGCTAGCTGCATTAATGGCTAATATTCCAACCAATCAACGACAAATGCGACGCAAAGCGGTTGTCGGAGGATTTCCGTTCGTCAGTTTAGCGACTATCTGGTTGTTAATCTTCCTCATGTGTTCACAGTCCATAGCTCCGTACATCGCCATGGTTGCTTGGGGCTTAGTCGGTAAGAAAAAGGAGGTTTTTCAACAAATGTTATGTGCAGAAAATTACGAAACTTAGCATTACTTATTTTTTGTGACATTTTTAGGGATCGTTTGGTATTTCGCATACGGTCTGACACACAGCAACGAAAACACACGCATCAGCACTGTCAACACTGAAATGCACGATCAAACATTCGATTCTCAACGAGAGGAACAACCTTTTGTAAGAGAATCGAGCGAACAAACCATACCATCAACGTAGCATCCACACGGCACGACAACAGTTCACCGCACAAACCTGCGAAACGCATCAACTTGTGGAACGTTTCATGTGCTTGCAACGATTTTGCACCCGAAACTGAATTACCGATAGTGTGTAATTTGCAGTTTAGCGTTCATTATTCTGTTTTTACTTGTCCTGTCTACCATTGATACAACTCTCATTTATCATGAAGCACATGCACAAAAATCTATTTTTATCATCACAGGACTATGCAACAAAACATTTTCCTTGCACAGTTCGTGTTTCTCTCCAGCGTTGAAGAAAAATATTAGCAAGCAGGGGAATGTTTCAAGTGCAATTACGGCATGTATTTCTTTTACGGCTCACAGAAGTTGACGGGCGTATTGTCAGCTTTACACCGTGACCAACAAACACGACGAATCAGATGCCTTCCACGTAACGCTCGCGGTTTTTGACAGATGGTTGTTGCGCTAATCAGAACTTTGTTTTTTGTCAACCATTCGATAAAACCGCGCAACGAACAGGAACAGTCCAACGGATTTCCTACAAATTAACAAACTATTAATTTAGTTTTATTTCACGTTATTCAACTATCACAGTCAGTAAACAACATATCTGACCTACCGGAAAGATTCAGAAACACCAATGATTTCGCTGAACCTTTGAAACTACTGCCGTCCAACCGAATAAACAAATTACTGCTCAAATCAATTGTTTTCAGATTCGGCAATTGATCAAAGTTGGCATTGTTCAAAGTCTGTGCATGATTTATTTTGTTTTTTAATTGGTGTCTTAAATTGAGATCCAGATCCAGAATGGAATCTTGCTAACTTCTAATTGAGTTCCTGCCAAGCCAAGCGTCTCAATGGACTTTGGATATTGCACGTAATCAATCACTTGCCTCAGTGGATTCATGCCGAGATTCAGATTCTGCAAGTTGATTAAAACTTTCAGCTGTTGGTGCTTCCTAAAGCACTCCTATTTGACAGCTAAAAAACAAAAGCAATTTGTCACTTTTAGTCGGACACAGCTGACAAATGCTACAGGGACGATATCTTCTAGTCGATTGTTGAAAAAGTTGATGTTCTCGAGCATTTTGTTAGTCAGACACAGATCAATAGAGATTTGCCGCAGATTGTTGGCTGCCAAGTTCAGTAGCTTCAATGAACGGAGCGGTTCTGGAATGAAATAACTTTTGGTCAATATTCGTTGAAATGAGATGTTTCATCATGTGTGATGCTATGAGTGTGTGACCATCACAAACAAACAAACAGACAAACAAACCTATCAATGCAGATGGATACTTTTCAAGAAAATTTTTTGCTGCATTCAATTCTTCCATTGTATCAGAGGAAGATGCGAACAAATTTAGATTCAGTGAGAACGATTCGTGTGGAACAAAAGTGTCGCGAAACTTGTTGCTCGATACGTCGACGCTTTGTAGCCGTGTCAACCGAGCGAAAGTATCACCGGGTATCGACTTCAGATGGTTTTTACTAAGCGAAATCGATTGAAGCGAATTTTCTAGACCGAAAAATGCGGTGACGTGCAAGTGTCCGAGACGACAGTCGTTTAGTTGAATATGTTCCAAAAACGGATTGGAGCTAAATGAAATTTTTAATGCAAATAAAAAAAACAACCACAGTCGTTAAAGTCATTTGAATTTGAAGCATGAATCCAATAACCAATTGCGAATCATACCGAAACTGCGTCTGCACTAGCTTTCTGATACCACTGACGTGATTCTCGATGTACAATCGACGTAGTTTGGGAAACGCTTTGATGAAGTCCAATGAAACATTTGTTTCACTGAGGTCCACCTGAACACACGAAACCAAACAAAAGCAAATCAAGACAATCTTACGGTTAGGGCTACGAGGTAATTTTAGTTAGCTGAGAACCTGTTCAACACGCGGCACCATCCAATGTACGGGCACGACCATTTGCAGACAGCCATGCAGGTCAAGAAACTTCAGCTGGGGAAACCTCGTCAAATCATGTAAGTGAAGTTCGTTTTGGAATTGTGCAACAAGTGTTTCCACTGGGTTGCCAATGAACTCTGACAGACTCGGACGCTCCGTGCCTAAAAAATGTTTTTTCATCTTTAAATACACACAATTTTACATTTTTGCAAACAGTATGCAACACTATGTACCGATGCCATGCCATATTTTGACCGGGGTCAAAATATGTCAATTTTGCAACTGCCACAGACTTACCCTGTCATATTTTGACCTATCCCCGAAACTCACTGGAAGGAGATATGAAGGGACACTTGACCAAATGGGGGCTGGACTTCACAAATAACCCAAATTAAGCCAGCAAAACGGCACATAACAACCAGCCTGCTGTACAGCTGCTCTAAGAGAGGGCAAATCACAACATGCTGACTTTTGATCCTCATCCCAACAGATTTCCATTCCATACAAAGTGTTTCGTGGTTGCTTCTTGCAGCCCGGAACTCAACTACGAACCGAAGTCTATGGGCTGTGCCTCATAACTCTTTTTTCCGATATGTCGCTTTAATCTGCATTTCACCCGCTTGATTTTTTGATACAATGGACTCCGATCGGTGTGATGAGATTTAATATCCAAAGAACCAACCACTTATATCGATAACCGTGAGATGCGTCAGAGCGTTCACAGCCAATTCCACATGTCGAGGCTGAGCTTCCGCTAAGCGAGAACTGTATGCAACCGATAAATAAGCCAGGCTGTCAGCAATGGAGCGGAATGCATCAGTAGCTACGGTCGTCAGTGGATTGTGAGACACGTCAAGCAATTGCAATTTCTTCAAGTTCTCGAAATCTAGTGAACGAATTTCTTTTATGCGATTGTCACAAAGCAACAGCACCTGAAAGTTTCAACACATTTTTAAAATTAGCCTCTTAAACACGGTGTAAGTCTGTCGGCAAACCTTCAACTGATGCAGTCGTCCAATAGCACTGGCTGGGACTCGCTTGATACGATTGCTGGTCAAATCCAAGTGCGTCAAATCATTGAGACGCGTGAACGCTTTACGATTGACACCGTTAATACTGTTACCGCGAAGAGACAACACGCTGAGAAAAGCTATTCGGCTCAGCGCTCGACTGGGCACCCGCTGTAGTCCAATTCCATTAAGCGACACTTCTCGAATCACAGAATTCAGAAACATGCTAGAACAAATAAATGTGAAGAGATGAAAAAAACGAAAGACGTTGGAAAATGTGGCGCGAAAAAATCGCCCAAAAATCAACAAAACCTGGCAGACAACGAGAACGCCCGCTTTCGACTGTTATTGCGCGCCAGTGCAGAGTCAATGACAACCAGTCGTCGAATCGTCATATGACGAAACAGACTACCAACCCGACCATGAAAGTCGCGCAAGTTGCGTATTTCCAACAATTCAATCAAGTATCGTTTCGCGTTTTGACCGCCGCTAGCTGTTTTATCGTACCGAAAATGTTGCACGGCGTAACGCACTTGTGACCACGACGTTGCATGTGAACACGTGACACGAACGAGTGAAACATTTGGATTGACAGTTTCACAAAAGCACGGTTTGACCAAGTCGGCACTGGGACATTCCAATGCACTGATAGATTCAGGGGTAAAACTGAGGCTGCTAATGAATAATAATACTGCTGCGCCACATAATAGAGACATTTTCAAAACAACTGTATTTTTATGCTGCTGGTTGCAAACTCCAATTTAAAAACAACATTAAGTCATCTACGATATCGCACATTAAAACTGTTCAATGCTGCGGTTCGTAGAAATAAAGCATATAAACAAGCACAAAAGCTGTTTAGCTGCGATTCGATTTTTGCGTTGATTCACAATTTTACACCATGCATAATCTATGAGGCCTGTTCATATACAGGGTGGGCAAAAACTTCCAACTTTCAAACTGTTGGCACTGGCATTTTCAGCGCTGAACACGATCTTGTAGATTTTCTGACAGATTTTTATTTTAGTCAAATAAATTCAGTGTTACAGCATAATGTTTAAAAGAGACCATTTTTTTCACAGAAAACCAGTTTTCGCCGAGAATTTCGCAACGCGTCATTCCTCATAGACGTCACCATCACCATCAAGGTTCTCATCTGGTAGTAGTTGATTGTCTTCGTCCTCTTTTGTTTGTCGACTTCGACCAATTGCCGTCGGTTCAGCTGCTCAATGTGGGTGTGCCATTGTTCTCAGTGATAGCGTCCATTCGATGTTGGAAACTGAGCAACACTTTCTGCGGCAGTCAGACGTCTCGCGAACTACAAGACGAATGTTCGTCCTCAAATCCTCAACGTTGGTCACCGTAGACGCGTAGATGAGAACACTATGAGCAATAATGCGTTGTGAGATTAGCGGTAAAAACTGTTTTTTTGTGAAAAAGTGATATTTTATTTACTTGACTAAACCAAAAATTTTGTCAAGAAAACTAGAAGACGTGTTCTATCAGCGGTGAAAATTTAGCTCAAAGGTCTTACCGTATTACCCCCAATAAACCCCCATGGGGGATTAATACGTCAGCGACTTTTAGGGGTGGGGGTTTATTGGTGGGGGGGGGGATTATTGGTGGGGGGGGGGTTTATTTACAAAAAAAATCTAGGGGTGGGGGTTTGTTGAAAAATGGCAAAAATACATTGCATAGCAGGCAAGAAAGTCGCAGAAACTTCTACTCTACATAGAAATTTCCTTTTATAACAGCCTTTTGTAATGAAATTACTATTAACTCACCCATTTGGGGCTTTTGGTAGCACAATTTCATCATTTTCACTGCAACCAGCCACTGAATTCGCTGGGTATGTGTTTCAAACAGGTCTCCAATAATCCCCCATGGGGGATTATTTGTGGGGGGGATTATTCGGAAACTGGTCGGGGGTGGGGGTTTATTGGTGGGGGGGATTAATGGTGGGGGGTTTAATGGGGGTAATACGGTATTACACGTCAGTGACAGCAGTTTGAAAGTTGAAGGTTTTTGGGCCACCCTGCACACAAGGTTGGACGGTAAAAAAGGTTTTTTCGGATTTAACATTTTTTCTTTTTTTCAACAAAAATGCTCGCAAATTTTTTATCGTTTCGTTATGTCTGCCAATAACATTCATTTTCATATGTTGTGAGCTAGAACTACACAGTGTACAGCGATAATAACATGTCTTCAGCATTGTTGATTCCATTCGTCAGATTGTAGCATGATTCCGATGTCCGTAAAACCCATTTTTTGTAAAGTGTGGAACCTATGCACACTGCAGCAGGCGAAGCGCAAACTAACGTGATTTACACACGTTTTGTATTTGTTATTTATTTGCATCCGTGGAACAACAAACAACAAATAATTCCAATTTACTTACATTTAATACAAGATTAAGGCAAAAAACTAACCTTCTAATAAAAATTCTTTCAATTAGATTTATAATCGCTCGTTTAAAAACCTCACACCATATTTGTAAAATACAGCTTGACAAGTCAGTAAAATCTTATAAATTACACAGAAAGCTTTTATTTTCAATTATTCAAGAAGGTTAGTTTCAGTATCAATACAAAACGAAAGATCGAAACGCTGAAATCCGATACAACAGGAAATTGAAAAATACATGGTGAGCCAAAAAAGGTTCCAATTCTAAAATGCTTTCATTGGCTTGTGCTGAGGTGTTTCGAGCTGGAAATTGGAACACTATCAGAAAACATTTGGAGATTTTTCTGACCCAATTTTTGTTACGGTATGTTGCCCCTATCACTCACTACAGCAGAATATCTGGAAAACATGAAAAACCGACAAATGTTGTGAAAAGCAGAGGGTTGATTTAGCTGTAACAAAGGGACCTCATGTTTTAACATTTGGAACTTTTAGAGGTTTTTTGTGATCAATTTTTTTTGGTTTACACGTTTTTACAATGTAATTTTTAAAAAAATAGCAATTTTTGACGAAAAACAATGTTCATCCGTTATCTCACTGTTTATCATCGCTCATAAACGGACTTCTGAACTGATGTATCGTCACGCGGGGTCAAATTGAATTTTGTACGCAATTGCCGAACCACTGGGATTAAGTTATTCGCATGTTCCCACCAATTGGCAGTCCAGACTAGCTGCTATGCCGTCCACTTAACCATGATGGCAGCAAAGACTGAAAATGGAATTGCATGTTTCACTGCAGAAAACAAATAGTCTGCTGTGGTAACAACATCAGAGTGGCAAATTGTGTGAATTAAAAAAAAGGAAAAAAACAATTTGCCTCTGGAAAGATAAATTCGCATCTGTTCTGAGCAGAACCGCTCGCGCACGCTCAGACTCTAAGTGAAACATCAGGGTAATCAAAGACTGTTCAAATGCAATTCGGCATTCGGAATTTTCAAGCTACTGTATGTGCGTATTGCTTTTTTCATCTTTTTTGTGTTGTGAACACTCGGGTTGTCACCAACGTTCATCATTTGATTTTTGTTACAGCTAAATCAACCCTCTGCATTTTACAACATTTGTCGATTTTTCATATTTTCTAGATATTTTGCTGTAGTGAGTGACAGGGGCAACATACCGTGACAAAAATTGGGTCAGAAAAACTCCAAATGATTTCTAATAGTATTCCAATTTTCAGCTCGAAACACCTTAGCACAAGCCAGTGAGAGCATTTTAGAATTAAAACCCTTTTTTGGCTCACCCTGTATACCGTTGATAGGTTTATAACAATCTCTGGAGTGGAAACTATCTTCAGAATAACTGTCGCCTTGCCATTAAGTCTATTTCAGTGAAACTGTATGAAATTTTACTTTTGCTTCCTTTTTCGCCAAGTGTAACTTTGAGTGTGTTGTTCAGTTACTCATCTGCACAATGTGCAATATCTTTTATTTTGGTACTGCATCTCAATGCGCGCATTGATGGGTAAGCAGTTTCATGCACGACGTGGAAATTCAAAATTGGCAAGAGGATCCGAGTCCTCTAAATAAGGCCGGGTCACTTAGGCTATTCTGAATTACCACATACAGATTGAAACTAGTTTCCTTTTACGTCCACACCGCATTGAGTCGCAGGTCTTAAAGAAAAGGTAATACATAGTGTTACAAATAAATTTAAATAAGAAAAACAGCTCGTCATGGAGCTGCAATTTGAGGTTTGAGTTTGAGGCCTGTTTCATTGATTGAATTTAAATTTCTGCAGAAAATACTGATAGTCAGATAGTCACCTTTCTCATTATAACTGTTTTTAATGTGCGTGGAGGAAACGGCAGCTTTTCATTTACAGTTTTACATTATTGAAGAAATAATTCTTTTCATTGATAGCAAACCCCAAAACTAATGAACAGTAGGCACAGCCACCAAAATTACCTCATCCATAATAAAATGTATTAGGACTTAAAAACTTCTGATTAGCTTTCGATTAAGATCCGATTAAACATCAAACAATAAACATTATAATTAAAGATCCGTGTATTTAATGTGCATTCATTGTATGTAGTAAACCTGACAACCTTGTCATGACTGATAAAGGAAACAAACACATAGTGTCATATTTTATCATATTTCATCGGCAGACTAATTTACCAATGCAAAACCGATCGTTTGCAGTGCAGTTTAGGTTTAAAAACGCAAAACATACATTTGCTGCACAATTCCAAGCCTTTGAAAAGACTGTAACATCACGTCTTTTGTCGATGAAGACTGTTTGCGTTTCAGCTTAGATGATTGTTTGACGGTGGCAAACGTTTCATTCTTTTTTTAAATTTCAATCTACCCTTTTCTTCTAATCAGTTATAATTTTTGTCTTTGTTACTATTCCGACTTTTCAAATACACGTTCGAAACATACATGTATTACAAAGTTCCTGTTGTAAAACTTTTGATAACTTATGTTGTTGCGGTTTATCAAGTTTTGTAAAATGTAACCAATCCATCAATACAAATACGCTGCAAAACTTCAAAGCAATATTTTTTGTACATTTTAACTGATAATTCAACCGTGACAATGTAAAAACGGTTAGGTGATTTTTATCTGTTTTGTGCATCACACCAATCGGTTCTGCTCTGCACTTTTAGCTGTTTTTGAATAGAAAACTCGTTGCCAAAAGTTTCTCACCATGCAAGCTATTTCGTTTGTGCTAAAGATTAAAGAGACGATTTTTTGTTTTGTTTTCACCTTCAGTTTTATATTTTTCTTTATATATTTAAAAACATTACGAAAAAGTAAAAAATACTGACAAAAAAATCTGATTAAAAAATAAAATTGCTCGGTTTTGCTTTTTTACTCGAATATACGTACATAGAACCTGAAACTTCATGCGGACAGACTGAAAACATGTAAACACGACGAAGCGTGCTGAAAGTAAGCATGGCAATTGCACAGTAACGCTTGTTATTGCGCTCCACTGGTAAATTTATTGGTCTTAAACCTGAATTGTGCAGTTAAAAACAATTCCACCCGGAGGGTATCAAACCGAATAAATTCATCACTAAATCAGTAAAAACGAGACGCAGCTCAGTTAATGTACATGAATAACGTCGTAATTGTTGTCCCGTGGTGTGCTAACTTTGGTGACAACCACTTTCTGATTTTTTGTTTCATTAATGTTCGTTTCCTTGTTTATTCAAGAAAACATTTGCCGCTGCCGTCACATTTTTTGTTCTGCTGTTAATTTATATCTTATCTTTACATTTACTTTTTTACATTTACTTACATTTACTTTACTTTACTTTACATTTAAAACTTATCTAATATTAAACATTTTTAAATGTCTTTAAACCTTTTTTTGGTTTCTTTACGTTTTACCTTTTTATAATGAAATTTAATGTTATTTTGTTTTCATGCGCCTATTTTCTTTCTTGATTCCTTGTTCAAGAAAGTGAACAATTTTAATAAAATGCAAATGATTTTTAATGCACATCAAGCACGAAGACGCACCGTGGTCTTTGCATCGAAATAATCGTAAAAAATCATTGCATTACCTGGGTTTGCAACCATATCATCTATTTTTTGTGCCGCTGTTTGCCCAGTGCCCAATGCTTTTAACTGTACCCGTCGTTGTTTCTATTTTTTGAAAATTCCAAAAGAAAAATACAATGATTCTATATTCGATGTAGTTTGCTAAAATTCAGTGTCATCATTATTAAAAGTTAAAAGTTCAACATTTATGTGTTATATGTGTCCTTGATCAGTTGTTATATGTGCACGGCAATTTTTCGCTTATACCGTATTACCTCTAATAAACCCCCATGGGGGTTTATTTCTTCAGCGACTTCTGGGGGTGGGGGTTTATTTTGGGGGGGGGTTATTATTTTTGGGGGGGGGGGGGTTTATTTGGAAACCATTTTTAGGGGTGGGCAAAATGGCAAAAATACCTTCCATGGCAGGAAGGAAGTCGCAGAAACTTCTACTCTACATAGAAATTTCCTTTTACAACAGCTTTTTGTAATGAAATTACCATTAACTCATCCATTTGGGGCCTTTGGTAGCACAATTTCATCATTTTCACTGCAACCAGCCACTGAATTCGCTGGGTATGTGTTTCAAACAGGTTTCCAATAATCCCCCATGGGGGATTTATTTGGGGGGGGGATTATTTGGAAACTTGTCGACGGGGTGAGGGTTTATTTTGGGGGGGGGTTGGTTTAATTTGGGGGGGGTTAATAGAGGTAATACGGTACACGTGGAAATGAAATACACACCGGATCGTCATGCAGCTTGGAACTTTTTTCAGCCTTAAAACTATGTTTGGTGCAATCTACTATCGGGTTTTATTATAATTTATTGAGAATATATGTACAACATGTGAACTCAGTGTGGTGGTCTAGGTCCAAAACATCATCAGCATGTTTTTGTTCATTGCATGTTTTCTACAAGTGAAAATTTCATTTGATGTCGTACATCAAAATTCACGTATGCAAAACACTCTGAAATTATGGGTGGAAATGCCTGTTATGACGACATGTGAACTATGTAGCACAACACAAGCTTGTTTATTATTTTGTTGCGTGCCGTGTGTGTTTCGCGATTATTTTTTATATGTATTGCTGGTCCAGTTCAGAATAATTTTTTTTCGAATTTTTCTATATCAACCTAACCGGATGAAAAAGCGCATGCGACGTTAGAAACTGATTCTTAAGAAACAAATTTACATGTACAGGGTGGGCCAGAAGTAGTGGGCCACCTTTTGTTTGCCTATAGCTCTTCAACCGCTTTACCAATTGAAATTTGAAACTTAGATACTCAACGGTCTAACTTGGAGCGGTGCAAAATTTCAGCTTAATCGAACAGAAAGCGCTTGTTAAACACAAAAATATCTGAAACCCAAAAATTGTTCTCTGCCGAAGGCAAAACCATCATTTGTTAAAGTCGCTACCTCAATGAAGCCGTGTGCGCTCGTTTATGCTGGATTCGAATTGTAAATGTTCGTCATTTGTGTTTCAAACAAACAACAAAAAATGCATTATATAAGACAGAAAGGACAGAAACAGGTCATGGTTGAAAAACACAAAAATACCTTTGTCAATCTGACCATTTGCACAATGTTACCAATCGTTTTATAACAAAAATAAAACAAAACTGATAGTTTTAAACAATGATAAAAACAGTAAAGGCATGTGAAAACTGTGTTTCAAACAATTTCGGACCAAAAAATGGCTACGCGGGTTTTTCAAAAAGCTTATTCTAAAAAAACTATAAAACCGGTTTTTTTGTGTTTTTTTTCTGCTGAACATGAAGATGTCAGTTCATTGGAGTTAAATTTTGCATAGACCCAAGTTAGACCCTTGGGTATGTAAGTTTCAAATTTCAGCAAAATTGGCAGAGGTGTTGAAGAGTTATAGGCAATGAAAAAGTAACCGCTTATTCTGGCCCAGCCCTGTAAAATATAGCTAGTTAGAAACCCTGTTGGTTTGAATACGTTTCTTTGCTCACAGTCGTTTTTTTTGCATTTGCAGTTGCAGCTAAAATACATACATTATTTCAGAAACATCACGTTTTAACGACACAATGCGAATAACGGACGTAACCAACGGAATTCCTGAGGATGGCGGTAGCAGTAGCGCTTTACCTGACACCAACGGATACTATTCGGTTAGTTGGCACGTTTTCATATAAAGTAAACAAGACTGTGTATCATCTTGGATATGCCCAGACCAACCTACATTTTTACTAACAACGATTAATGGTAAAAAATTCGGCACTATTCTGAGTCAATTTATCTCAGCTTATCACGTCAAACTATAATTGTCAAATAAAGCTCAAAGATTGCGTGTTGCATGCAATGCAATGAAATGGATCTGCTCCTTTTTGCTGTAACGCCAACGATTCGAACATTCAAATGTTTTCCTGCGCAAACTCCGAAGTCTTGTTAACATATGCCAAAAAGTGTCACAAACGCAAACACTTTCAATAAATTCAATCGCAAGTGGCACGTCAAAGCAAGATGAACAAAGCCGGGTCTTCGGTGAGCTTGCGTATGTTCATGGCGTCTGAAAACCGTGACTACCATTGACTGGCGCTGTAGCCATAAATGACGCAAGTCTATGTAGGTCGTTTGAAATACACTGTATTAATGTCGTATTTAAAGTTATCTCACTACTAATCAAAAGTTTTATATCGCTATGTTTTTACTTGGAAATTATCCGTTATTAAATGAACTTTTACAAGATGTGCCAATTTTTCCATGCTCTGTTTCCAGAATACATGAGCAAAAAAACTAATATTCAGACCTCGCAGGATACAAATACAAGCGAGTTTCCCAGATGCTGGCAAAAGTAAAAAAGCTGAGCTCCTGTAAAGGCTTCCATTTTTAAATAAAGTCGTATCAACGGAAATGCAAGTTGATAGGAGATATCGCAAAAGCACACTACATGCGACATGCGTTATGCAAATAACCACTGCGACTTTCAGAAAGAATAAGGAAATATTGAGCACCATACGCTACATACATACATGTACGTATCTTGTTCCACGTAAATGTAACAAAAATCCGATGCTCATGCAGGTTTGATGTGTAAGTAGTTATTGTAGTCTCTTGTGATCTAATGCTATGTATGAATCTTACATTTTATACAGTCTCTTGGCTGTTATTACACGTCACAACAGCCAGCTGAAACCACGTGCCAACATCAAGTAATACTGCTTCAGTTTAACTTGAAACTGAGAGATGTAGATCTCAATTTACAACATATCATGCGTTTTCACAAAAGTACAGGATGGGCCAAAAAGTGCAAATTTAAAATGGATATTATACGTCACCAGTGTGAGATATCAGCCATTGATTCAAATCGCTTTAGTCGACAAAATACAAAAAAGTTGGTTTTAGACTGTGTGCGAGCGCTACACATCAATAAAACAGTTCGTAATTAATCGCATGTTTTCGAGAACCAGCGCAGGAACACCTTCCGAGCGCTTAGATCCCCGCATCAGCGTTCGAGGTCGGGAGGATTCAAGAGTTGTTGGATTCAAAAGTCGATACCATCACACCGGAAACGACATGCCATAGTACTATGCCATGAACATGACAAGTTTCCATTTTCAAACTGCTGTCACTGGCTGGTGTTTTAATATGATGAGCTGAAATTTTCAGCACTGATAAAACATGTGATGCCATTTTACTGATAAAATTTTTTTCCGATATATAATTCCTAGCGCTCATTGTGGCAGATTTTCTAAAAAGCTCGAAAATCAACAAATTGACTGAAATGAGTGCAAGAAAAAATTAGTATCAAGATGCGTGATTCAATTTTGAAAGTGTTGCGTAGGTGACAAATGGTTTTTTTTGGATACCCGGGGTATTGATAGTTCAAATCATGCGCTCAGAGTGGAAAGGTCTCACACTTGAATTGCATTTGAGCAGCTCGAGCGAAACTCTGATGCTTCACAACGGACTCGAGTCAGCAGCCATGCGACTGCGACAGAAAGAATTGTTCAGTTGACTTTTTGTTTTGTGTGTTGCTCTGTCTCTGTTAATTTGTTTCTTTTTAAAAGTTTTTCTGCGGTTTGAATAAAAACAGTGTTTCCGTTTCAATTTTCTGCAGTTTCGTCATGGTTACGTGGACAGCATAACAACGGGTCTGGTGTGCTATCTGGTGGGAGCAATCTAAAAGTTTTTCTGCAGTGACTCGCCAGTTTCGCGTAAAATTCAATCCAGCCGCTGCCGGACGAGAACCTTGATGATGATTTGGATGTCTATGAGCAATGATTCGTTGTGAAATTCTTGGTTAAAAATCCGTTTTTTTGAAAATTTGGGAATTTTTAAACATTGTGCTGTAAAAGTGAATCTACTTGACCAAACTGGATAAAAATTTTGTCAGAAAAATGGCATCACATGTTTTATCAATGCTGAAAATTTCAGCTCATAATATTGAAACACCAGCCAGTGACAGCAGTTTGAAAATGGAACCTTTTTTGGCCCACCCTGTACATGATGCAAGGAACGAAACTTTGAAATTTCAAATATTTGAAACCATTTTAAAACAAAGTTTATTTGCCTCATAATTGACAGACTCACTGAACTGCAAACTCAAGTTGCCTAACAAGGATCGCTTACATATTGTTTAATGATTATTTTTGTTATAGAATTGAGTTACGGAAAACAATCCATCAAATTATTTGTGAACGTAATAAAACAACCCTAAGTTTCAAAGCGTAATAAATTTTACATAAACCACTAATATGCGCACAACGTTTGTACATGTATGTACATAAATTTAGTTTGCTAATGAAGGTTTCAACGCCAAACGTCAATGACAAATGCCATAGAACACTGGTGTCACAACCTCTGCTGTCTTGCCATTTGCACAGAATTGATCTTGTCGAATCAGGCGCATCGAATCTATCACCATTTCACAATTAATAACAACATTCACAAGATAGATTGTACAACACAATACCTGAGGGTTGGTTGGTTTCATTCTACATTTTATCGTGCTTGTATCGTTATTGTACTTATCGCTTTTTATTTATTACACGTATCTATTCATTATTAGTCACTTTAATCTTGACTGGTGCATCTGTCATTCTTTTATGAAAAGTTGTTTTGAGCAGAATAATATCCGAGCACAGCATTTTGCTATGGACAGAGCGGTTCAGATGTATTTTATGGCGCTAATGAAAAAAGTTCAATGTCACTAACTACATTGTACCTGACCTTTTTATCATCTACCATACCAACGAAGCTGAATATACACAATGTGCGTGATGTACAAATGTGTTCAAAAAATAAGTTATCAAAATCTTTTTCTTCAGCAGTTACGTGATCCATGGACGAAACTCAACTAAATGGGAATGTTCCTGGTGCGTTTCAATAATTTGTTGGAAGCGCTCTCAACGGTCTCAGGCCAGAAAAAAAGGCTCATCTACGTCCACCATTTATTGAACATATTGCTTCTAACTTCCTCCAATAATATTTTTCATTAACATGCATATGCACACACCAAAGCAATGTATACAGCATATCCACTTGAGAATTTTCTTTTGACGATACATGCACATTGCAAACAGCGAACACGCCGATCACACAATTTTATGCTCTCACTTTTTTAGTACTTTTTCTTTTTCAACAAAAAAATATAACAAAGAATCCGTGAATTGAAAAAGCGTCTACCATTCTTCTTTTTCGGGTGCAGAACTGTCACCATGTAATGAATAAAATGTCACAAGTTCTGCTCATTTTCTCAGCATCACACTCATTTCAATATATCATGAACGCTACCTCATGCATTATTCATAGTTTTCATCCAACCTCAAAGTACAATTGATCTAAAAAATGATTAACCATGTGTCCATCAAGCTGCTCGCGTTCCCACAAAAACTACAAGGTGTCTCAGAAAGCTACCACATTTTAATAGGCTCTTATATTTTGTTCCCAACGGCAGATTCGCGACTTTTTGTTCCAACTTTTTTAATTAAAAGTCAAGTTTTACCCTTTGGTTCTTTCAAATGTGAGCGGGCATTCCCCCAACCTGCTGTGGTTTAAATTTAGCTTTAACGAAACAGCTGAAATATGTTTTGGAAAAACCCTGTAATTTGAATTGAAGGAACTGAAAAAGGGCAAGTACACATGAAGCAAAGTAAAAGGGCTGGTGCAGCAAACTTTTTGTCAAAAGGTATATGCCCAACTACAACTAAAGTAGCAGCACATCCACTGTGCGAGAACCAAAACTTCACATTGTACGTTGATACGTGGAACATGAAAACCTGGACGTCAGCTTTTGCTTCGTGAGCTGCGTATTGACACTTCGAGTGCTACACACTGTTTTTTTGCGGTTTCGCGCGGTAAGCGAAGACAGTGGCGATTCCCGGCACGGCAATTCGACAAGTCACCAGACCGCAGTCTCAAAAATTACAAATAATTCATTCCCTGAAGGTGGTCATGACAGCACAAAACATCAGCCAGCACTCGCAGCCCACAATGCAAAAACGGACGTTTTGTTTTAACAAAAATAAAAAAATAAAAATTTTACAGCCAGTCAACTCAACCGACACCAGCTCAAAACAGCACCAGCCGCTACAACTACTATACCAAGAAGTCGATTGCATTCACGAGAACGGGGATTTTACTTCTGATTTGTGCAAACACACTGCCACTGAGCACCCACATCCCACACTGCAGCAAATGGCCACAAGCACAAAAAGTATGCCCAAGCCACATGGACAACCAGCGCCACCGCCAAGCAATGCTAAAGACAAGGTAAGCTTCTTTTACATACATCATTCACATTTTTACGCTTGCGAACCAAGAAATTCCAGCACCAATTTTGGTGGGTACCAATTTTGGTCAGAAAGGGTTAATGATTGATAGAGGGAAATTCAATTGAAACTGTCTGATGACTTGTGGCCGCCCTGTATACAATACAATTGTACAATATGCTTTGGACCTTACATACCTGAAATTTTAGATTTAATGCGTGCATTGTTAGTATTCTTGACAACGGCGTGAATATAGCTTTACCCTGAGACACCTTAACCAGTTGCCAGAAATCTAAAAATCTGAGTTTAGGTGTCAGGAGTTCAAAACTGCAACTAAGACGCTTGAAATAAAACAAATGGTACGCAACATGGTGTATCGTGTATGCATACCGATGCCACACCATTTTATGCATGCCCATAACGTTAGTTTTCTGTTAGTTATGGGTTACAGAATTCATGTTTTTTATTCGAAGATTGTCAATCTTATTAAAAAGTTTATTCCATGCGTTAGTAATGGCAGTGGCACTGCCTTTTTGTAATGTTAAGTAAACAATGACAGCAACCAAGCAACTTTAGTTCAAAATGTCAGAAAGACAGAAAAACCGCCTCATGGTTTCAAACATATTGCATATACCACGCGTATTGTACGTTTTGCAATAGCTAAGCCAACCACCTTCTTTTGACTTTCCTTGCATTTCATTTGTTTTGACTGACATGTGCAGTTTGAATGTGCGTTGAGACACGCTCGTGCTGTATGACTGAATATACAGAAAATGTAATGTTTGTTCTCATAGCAGCGTTGGAATTTGTCATGAAAAAGCTTTGGCTTGTTGAGCTTTCCAATTTGCAGATACATACAGAACATGCACATGTAGTACAATTCACACCACCAGATCAGATGTACCACAACTAAAATTTCAGCAGAAGAACCCATGTGTCACATAACGCACATGCACGACACTTGCGTCGCGTTTTGTTGGCCTAGTTATGCGTGTTTCACTTACTTTTGCACATCACATTACAACATTTGGCATTACATATAATATATAATAAACAAGCCTTATTTTATTAGTTTCTCCAGACAATCACATTCCAAGCGATTTGTGTCATAGGATCGTTCAAACATTTCACATGCACATTGCGATTCTCGAGTCATCTAGATACTGAGACGTCCACAGTTATCAGTTGTTGTTATTTTTGTGGAGACCAGGTGATACTAAGAAAATCTATGTAAAAGCAGCCTATTATTAAAACCATCGAACTGTGCTGAGACAGAATACGCATATTGGCAAAAAACCAGCATATGCGGCAGGAATAGAAAGTATCAAATAGCTCAAAGCGGGAGTAAGCACCACATACATATTGAGGATGTGAACCATAGTGTTCGTGTACAAATACATTGTACCATATGCGTAAGTTTGTATCATGTCATTATGTTATCGCAAAAAGAGACTGAATAAAAACTGGACACCCCACTGCACGATGATGTCAATAATACCAGGCAGTCTCGGTTGGATGATTGCGATGTCCATTCTCAACAAACGTGACAACGTGTATTTCGAGCTTGCTGCACTCTCAATGTATAACGCTCGGCTGTCAAGTCGCATTGGCACAAGCTTTCAATACCTCTGCCCTTCTCGCTCTTTTTCGTTCGATATGCGGCTTTATTGAATTATGTCGAGCATAATTCCAGGCATAAACGAATAACTTGGTTTTTATCCTGGAACTATTTTCAAAATGCTGAATTAAAATTCGTATAAAGATAACAAACCTATTCTTGCTTGAATTCATTTGTCAATATGCTTTATTGATGACAATTTGCGTGAAGCAAACCATGTCGAACGAAAAGCAAACTCAAATTTAATTTGACAAAACAACTGAAGAACGAAAGCCGCGCGTTACAGCATAACTTGTCTCCAGAATGCTGAGGCCTTGTTATCAGCTTCCATACAGAAAACTGCTAGCACAGCGACATGCAGTTGAGGCCTCGTCTGTTTTATACAAAGGTTTAGATGTTTAAAAACATTGGTCATTCATTCTATTCTTAGTGACAGCGAATCCTATTTTATCTGTCGTACAGCCGTACCTATCAATATCTTTTTTTCGGTAATTTGAAGATTAGGTTTATTGGTCAAATTAAATCACTTTTAACGTTCAATTTGTTATTGCAGCTCAATTGTTATTTTTAATTTTAGATTTCAAAGCTTAAAAATTCAGCGAGTAAAAATATTTCCTCATGACGGATTTCTTTAGCTTATCCACTCACAATATACCCATGTCTTAACAAAACTCCTCAATTATACAAGTTGTTTCCGCATTCAGTAACAATTAACGGAAAGAAAAAGTTTACAATTGTGGTTTTACAGAGAAGTTTTTCAATGTGAAATTCTCTTTGCCCACATTTTTGAAAAAAATTCAAAGAGCAACAAGTTATTAGGTCACAGTGAAATTACCGCCATCTTGTTTTATCAATCGAGTATTAGGTCACAGTGAAATTACCGCCATCTTGTTTTATCAATCGAGCTTTCAAAAATTTCAAAGAGCAAAACACGGAGTGCATATCGCAAACGAAAACCATTCTCTGCAGCAAAGCATGCAAGCCACATTTGGCAGAGGCGCCTGCGCTAACATATTCGATCGATGTGCAACTGACACATGATGCACACATTTTTGGGCGCATTTAAGTGTGCATATGTACGTATGTATGTCGGAGTGCATGTTTTCTTCGTTGTTGGCCGACATGCGATGCACCATACATCCACAAATACTTACACCACTCTATCTTTTTACCATCTACTGCCTACCATGAGCAGTGCTTGTTGAACTACATATACTCCTTGCTTACTTGCTTACACAAGAAATATATACATTACAAAACCGTCACCAACATTGCTATTCAGACAGTTTGCTTGAACCTCATATGTACTCTTGAATTATTTGATCACTGCAAACTAAATTTAGCGCAAGCTTAATACAGTAGAAGTTTTTGATTCCTCGCATTGTATACGATTTTAATGCAAGCTCATGCATCAGCTGTTAGTTTGCTTTCAGAGCATGCATTGTCAGTCACCAGAGGCTAACTTTAACGCAAGATCGAAAGTGGAGTTTTTGTTTTTACGTTTTACTTTTGAAAACGTTGGAGCTGCGTACAATTTGTCATACACCATGTCAAAAACCTAAGCCGGTATCTTGTTCAATTAGCTTGCTACTCTGACAAATAGAGCTTTTTTCACTCTCGCCTGGAAACAAAAAAGATATTTGAGTAGGGCGCCAGTTTCTCTTCATGCTAGCGCTGTTGCTTGCACCATTCAGACAAACCACATTTCCAGCAGCAAAATGGAGCAGTTTGAAACCACCAATAACATTGGTCGGGACTACAATTTGAGTACTTTTGAAACGTCATGACGGAACTGAAACTGCAGCTAGTTGTTATTTTTACATAAGATTTTGCAGCGGGGTTCGTTGCCTAAAAAAAATTTGGAAAGCCTGCTTATTTTGCACCATTATTCGATGCTCTTGTTCGTAACCTTGTGTAATATATTGTCTCCAACAAACCAAATCGACAGCGTTTCTGCATATCTGAGTGTTTTTATCTGCTGTTATTGCGGGATTGTTCATCTGCAAATAAATAGACTAGAGATATCTTCTAAAAGATATCTAATATCTAATATTTCGCTGTCGAAACATTCATTTTACTTCGCAAAAAGCAGAAAACTCCGATAAAACTGTATTAACAGCATGTAGTACGGAGATCCATCATTCGCTTGCACCAGTAAAACTAAGCACTCACCGTAACGTTTAGACTCAACACTCAGTTCTCAGTTCAGTGTCAAATGAAATTAAACATGGGGAAGATTCCCTGTTAATGCATTCCACTTGTATTGAGCCATTTTCTGTCAACATCATGTCAACAGTGAAATATACGCATCAACACAGTCGATACTGCTGATCAAAAAACACCTGAGAAATAAATGCCTCTGTTCCGGTCATTAGTATTACAGTAGTCTTTATGTTTTTGTCAATAGCCACCACCACTACTCAGTCTTTAAACTGCTGATCGAAATATACAAGACAAATGATTTTCTTATTTTATTGGACTCTTGTTGATACATTAAATAAAGCTGATTTGAACGGTAAACGTAAAATTAACGTATTACCTTTTTGTGCAAAGGAGGCGGAGTAATGTGAGTGGATGTGTGGAAAAGCCGCACAGCTGAAAACTGAACGCGCTCAATCAATATCAACTTTCATTAAACGTGTTTCAATAGCCATTTTCACGCGCAGATAGGGAAAATGTTTCACGGCTGCACATACGGCAATTAACAAAACTGAGTGTATTTGAAACAAAACTCAGCGTGCTAGAAAATGAAAAGCAAAACTATAATCAGAATTTTATTCACGAGTAAAACTATATTAGTTCATGTTCGAACTACTACGAACTACATACATTTTCCTGAAAAAATAACCGGTTTTTTATCTTAAATGTTTCAAACTTCGTGGTCAAAAATCACAATTCTTCGTTTGATTGATAAAATGTAAAATTAGATTTTTGAAAAAAAAACGATGGAATGAACTGTGTCGAACTGAACTGGTGAAGCATCATTTGCTTTGTGTGCCTTTGTGTCATGGGTCAAGCGAAATACGATGAACACAAGGTGACTGCTAGTTGTCGATTTGAAACGGTAACTGATGAAATGTTATTTTTCGAACGCAATCCGCTACCGGTTTCACTTTGCAGTTCTGCAAATCTCACCCTCTAATCGGAGTCAGCTATCCGGTATCCGGTCTCCTTGCAACCGTCCCCCCCCCCACCGCTCCCCACACCTACACGGTCACTGGCCAGTCTTTGTTTTCAGTTTATTGAACGTGCTGCCCTGGAAACCAATAAAAGCGAAATTGATTTGATTTGAAACAAAAAAATTGGGTAGCATGGGGTTGCAAAAAATAGCAAATTGGGTATGTTGTATCCCCGAAAACAGCGTTTTACGCTGCTCAAAAACCCTAGTTTTGATGTGTTTCCTATATTGAGTTCAAAGGTGCCAAGTTGTGGAAAGTTTAAGAGCTGGGAAACATTCGGTTTTTTGGGTTTAAAACGGTTTTAAAACGGAAAAGAAACCCGGTTTTTTGGCAATATAAAAAACCGGTTTTTTTACCAACCTTATGTTGACAGAAAATAGATCAAGACCAGTGGAATGCATCAACAGGGATGAATCTTCTAATGTTTGTTCCATCCGACACTTTTGAGTTCCGTTCCCTGTGCAATGCATTGCACTCATGCACCATTGGTGTTATATACATTATTTCTCGTATCTCCTTTTTGATTTAAGTATACGTAGGGCAACTCTGTAACCAAAATACTTACCTGGCGTCAAAAATCGAATTTCCAAAAAGTAATTTGGTTCTTATTGATTGAAGGAGTACATAAAAACCTGAAATCAGCAAAAAATAAAACAAATATCCAACACAGAACTCAGCCATATAAGTAAACAAATCATTTTTTTAAGTTTTGCGACTGAAAGCGTGTGCAGACGTAGAAAGGAAACTAGTTTCAATCGTTATGTGCCAATTCAAAGCAGCCTAAGTGACTCGGCCCCATTTAGGGGACTCGGATCACTTTACAATTTTGAATTCCCGCGTCGTCCATGAAACTGTTTACCTATCTATGCGCGCATTCAGTTGCGGGAGCAAAATAAAAGATCATAGTATGTATAACTTGCCTTGTCAACACTCACTCACTCTACCCCTACGACATTTCTTGTTTTCTGCATAGTTGCGGTATCTAAATGAAAATTGTTCGCCTGATTAAGGGGAGCCGATTGATACCAAATTTGGCCTGATTAGTTCAAGTAAAACACCACCACACGAACCAGAAATAATAAAAAAGCCAAAAAACAAAAATCGTAAATATTAGGTTACTGTAGCAAAATTTCGCAACGGTACTCAATTTTTCGGATTCAGCGCAAAAAGTTGCCCTAATACCTGTTTTTGGATTTCTGTCACCGTTGTCTACAATTTGTCGACATACCAGGAAATAC